>JAPDFK010000145.1:0-108108 GCA_027569635.1 Lasiosphaeriaceae sp. G1095
TTTTTTTTTTTTTTTTTTTTTTTTTTTTTTTTTTTTTTTTTTTTTTTTTTTTTTTTTTTTTTTTTTTTTTTTTTTTTTTTTTTTTTTTTTTTTTTTTTTTTTTTTTTTTTTTTTTTTTTTTTATTTTATTTTATTTTTTTTTTTTTTTTTTTTTTTATTTTTTTATTTATAATAACACCCCCACCCCCCCCCCCCCCCCCCCCCCCCCCCCCCCCGGGTCAACCACACCACCCCTTGCCGCTTTACTTAGGGCAACTCAAGCGCTACTTAGCCTATGATTAGGAAAGCGATTAAAAATGATTTAAGTAAGTAGGTAGCGAGAATGAAAATGTTAAAGGACTAGTTTTAATTAAGCATTAGGGTCCTTGAAAAGCCCCGGCGCCGGAATTCATCTAGTGGGATGCACTGTCTTAGAGCTCTGGCTCGATTGTTGCCATTATACAATAGTTCTGATAGTCCAAACGACGTGCAGGCGTTAACGAAACGTTCCCGCTCGAAGAATATGCGGGCACGAAGGATGGCAAAGTTATTGTTGGTGTTTTTGACAGCGAGGTAAAGCTTGTATGCTTTTTGATATACTTTGAAGAGGCCGAGGAGGCTAATGGTGCTGATTAGGTCAGTTATGGTGATGTAGCAGCTGACTTCTCTCGCAGCTCTCTTGTTGCACAACTCGAGTCTCCTCTATCGAACCGCCCCGCGGCGGCTTCCTCGCGCCCAGCGGAACCGTTGCCAGATGGAATACGGTCGTCGTAGGCCTTGAGATAGTCTCGAGGGGACCCTTTCGGCATGTATTAGACTATTCGAGCGTTAGGGTGCATTTATCAGGGCTCCAGGCCACCCGGCCAGCCAGGCGAGGATGTCGCCCGAGCATCTCGTAGATGCGAGCCTCGGTCGCCATTTCACTCCGGCACTTGGCCTTTCTCGAGCTTGGAATGCGAGCCTGCGTCAGTTATACAATCTTAGTGTTAATTAGATGGCACGAAGTTGACGCCCTACCTCTTTCTCTCCTGTTTGCACTGCCTCTTATGGCCCTCCCAGTCTCTAATCTGACACATCCTGCGATAGTAACTGTTGCATACCGTGTGTTAGCACTAATTAGTCCACGAAGCGATCTGCTAGTAGGAGTACGTACCCAATTCGCCTACACCCCGTACACAGCTTCACCCCGACCACTCTCCCACAGGAATTACACGTCCTCGGCACCTCCCCTCGCCTTTGCCTTGAGCATCAGGAAAGATACTGTCCCGCAGCGTAAGCACCATCCTCTCCGCCGCGCGATAGCACTCCCCGGCGGACACGCATATCGGCACCACCGTATCCACTAGCGCCGGCTTCCACCCGGGCTTTGCGCCGAGCGGTCCGGGCGCGAGAAATGACACTGTGGAGTGAAACAGCTCGCGTGCTGGTTTTTCACCGCAGACTTGGCACGTCCAGGGGCGGTCGGCGAGAATTTCAGACGTGTGTTTTCCTATGAGGACGGCGATGAAGTAGCCTAGTATCTCGTCGTATTTGGGGTGGTTGCGTTGCTCACAGAGCATGCGGGGCGCCTGTTCGGTGAAAAGGTAGGGGAAGACGGAGCCGTCTGGAGAGGGCTTGCCGCAGAAGACCTGGTACGAGATTGCGGTGGTGGGTTCCATCTCCTGGAGGGCGTGCATGGTGGAGAGTTGGTCTGCGGCGCTGAGGGTGTGCGTGTGGTTGGGGCCAAGGATGGCCTCGAAGCCCTTGAGGGCGCGGGTGAGGTTGGATCCGGCTTTAGACCGGCGGCCTTTCGAGGTGTAGAACCGGCCGAGGCGCTGAAGGACTGTGAGGGTGGACACGTTGTCTGGACCGAGGAGCTTTTCGAATAGGTGGATGCCCTTTTGAAATGTGGCTTCGGCTTCGTCGTCGTTGCCCTCGTCACTGCAGAGTTCAGCAACGTTGCAGACTATGTGGATGGTATGGAGGTGTTCGGCGCCATATACTTGTTCAGACATGGACAGCGCGCGCTGTAAAAATGAACGTGCCTCAACCAAGTGTCTTTTGTCGCCATGTAAGTGCTTCTGCTTGCCGTGGAGATTGCCAAGAGCACCCAACGCTTTGACAAGGAGTGGGTGGGTAGGGCCGAAATGAGTCTCGAGAGTCTGATACGCTTTGTGAAGAATGATGCTAGCTTCTGCAAAGTCGCCCGAATCCGATAGCTCATACCCCAGGTTTATCATGGAACCAAGAACATCTAAGCTACGGGGCCCTTGGGCTTCCTCTTGCTCTTTCAGCGTTTTGCGGAACGACTTGGCCCGTTTCTTGCGGGTCTCGTCACCCTTTGGAATGCTCAAATCATGTAGATTCAAGGAGGCTGCGAGAGTCTCAGGGTGGTCGGGTCCAAGGATGTCGCTAAGCCCGGTGACGGCTTTTTGGTATGCTTCTGCCGCGTCCAGAAGTCGACCCTGCGAGCTATAAATATTCCCCAGGGTATTGAGGCAGCCGCAGACCGATACAGTAGGCGTGCGCAGCGTTTCAAAGTGTTGTAGCGCGGGTTGGAGCAGATCCTCCGCTTCTGTAAGGAACCCCTGGTTTTTGAGCACGATGGCTAACCTGTGCACTACAGGAAGTATATCGTCTTTTGGATCTGAGTCTGGGAGATGTTTGATCGCCAGGAGTATAATGGTTCTGGCCATTTCGAAATCTCTTTCATCCGTATATATGGACACCATAGTAATACCCACGTTCAAAAACTTGGAATTGTCCCACGTTTCTGTGTTTACCATTAGCTCTAATTAAGGCGCTCTGAAATATCGACTACGCTTCTGCTATTCGCCCTTGTAGTTGGTAAACAACCGACAGTTTGTGTGTTGCATCAAGAGTGAAAAGAATTAGGCTCTCGTGGCTAATCAGCACTGGCAATGCTCGGTTAAACATCCGCTAGGCATCCTTCAGCTTCAACATGTCTAAATACATCCTGTCGAAGACCGTGAGGAGCGCAAACATTTCGTTTTCTACCTCTGGATATTTTTCTAGCAACTCTACGCAGCGATCGATGTGGGGGATCAGGCAGCGCTGGATTTTCCAGACTTCAACTGACTCTCGTTCTGGGATGGCTCCGCCTACTGTGGCGACGCTATCGTATAAAGTCTCTCTCCACGCCTCTTTCTGGAGCCGGTCACAGCCCCAGTCCTGAACAACTGAGTGGATGGAATAACTCGCAGGGTCCGAGCCTTCGTTCGTCTGTAGGAAAGAGAAATTGGACAAGACTTCTATTTGATCCTGGAACAGCTCTTCATCCCTCGCGAGTTCGTACCGCCAATGGCCCTTGGAGGCTTTAAACTCGAGAGGTTTCTGCAAGAGCTCAAAGTAAAGGTCGCCGCTGTGTAAGAAAGAGAAAAGCGAGAGAAGATTCGCTGCCACTGGACTCTCCTTGACGATGGCGGCGAGTGATATCTCCCAGGTTGTCATCAGAGACGAATTGTAGCTGCTTAGGCGTGGTACATGCTCAAGAAGCTTTTTCCGGCCGGCAAGTTCTTGGTTGTACTTCTGGAGGTACTGATGGACAGAGATTCTTCTCTCGGCCATTTAAGAGGCTGCGTGATTCAAGCCGAGCGGAAGTCCGTCGAGTCTTTTCGCTAGGTCCAGAGCTCCTATACATACGAGTCAGTGTGATATTCAGAGCTTAATCGACAGCCTGGTACTCACCTTTCCCATGCATTTGTGGGTTTACACTCTTTGAGCAGCTGGATGCCTTCATCCACCGACACTTTGTCAATGTCCAACCCCCTTCCGAGCTGCGACATGTAGCTTAATCGGGTGGTGATAATGACCGATCCGTGATTCATGAGATCCAAGTATTTCCTGATGTCATAGACTTCGCCTGACTGGGAATCCGATGTTATAGGATCGTAAGCAGATTGGCTCTGGCTATCGGCATTGTCAAAAATGATCAGCCACCGATAGTTGCGAGGTAACGCTAGCCACTTCATGACCATATTTATTGCCATCTGCATGGCCTCTTCATCTTTCAAGGGCGTAGGAGCCTGTATTGCGTTCGCGGAAGGGATCCGGTTGGCCAGCTCGGCTAGGCCGTTTCGCAGCTCTGTCTCGGTCTTTCCACTGATCCAAAACACCGCACTGAACTGGTCTCGGTGCAACCTAGCAAACTGAATGGCCAACTGTGATTTCCCAATGCCACCGACACCTTGGAGGACTAGGACTTTCGGTTCTCCATGGTCTGTGATGGGAAAAAGGGAAGATTTCATCAACTGTAGATCTTTATCTCGGCCAATGAACTTGGCGATACGAGGGCAGCCTACGAGAGAAAATGGAACCGTGAAATTCGAGTCTATGGCAAAACACACGTCAGATACAATAAACCCCCATTCTACCACCGGTGATGGCGGGTCATAACGCACCTGCAGCGAGCGTCATTTCAGTCGCTATCGGGCTGGTCAGAACTTGATCCGGCGAGATGGCCAGGACAAGCTCCTTGGCATATGCGGCCGCCACTGCTGCGGCGTACTCCTGCCATATCTTATTCTTGTGTGAGTCTGCGTAGTTGCAGATGCCCCTAACCACGAGACACGGATACGAGTCCATCAGCCCTGCTGCTTCCGTCTCGAAGCAGAGGATGCCTAGTTCGCGTCTGAGGCGTTCCCTTGTCATGCCATGCTTCATGACCTGGTTTGCAGACGCAATGACGCCGTAGTGAACCACTGGATCCGTCTTGGCCCGCAACGGACGATTGACCACCCTGGTAACGTCGCAGGTCTCGCACCTGGTCTGAGGATCCGGATGGTCGTAGTCTGTGTTGAAGAGCTGGTCATGAGACTGACCAGGGTATGAGAATTTTGCTTTCATGGCCGGAAATCGTGCAATCATCTCTTCAAGGTGGTCCGGTATCTTGGTGAATCCCAGCATGCTATTGGCTTCCAGCGTGGATACGGCTGTGAGAATCGAGAGAGGAGGTTTGTTCAACGACCCAGTACGCACAAAAGCGCCGCCCTGGGCCGTCTTCCCAAGGTCGTACTGGACCACACCGCCAAACGTAGCCACGGGCTTACTGACAACGACGTCGCCTAGACGAATATCCGCGTTTCCGCCGGGTACTCCACCCCCTATGCCAACCATGATTCCGAATCGAATCGACGGGAAGCTGGCTAGCAGTTCTGTGGCCACAATAGCCGCCGACGTTGTGCCGTAGACTCCAGAAGGGAGGCATGCGATGACAATGTTGTGTTCTCCGATGGATCCGAGGACGTAGGTGTTGCTGTCGTTGCGCCTCTTCGGGAGGTTGCCGTGGAGTTCCTCCAGCATCGCTTTGGAGGCCGCCAGCTCACAAGGGAGCGTGCACAACCACCCGACGACATATTCCTCCGGCTTCAGTGTCTTCGGACTTGTCCCAAGATTCATAATAGATGGTCGGAATGTCGCACGAGACTGTAGAGGTGGAAGAGGTGGAAACGATGGATTGTTCTGGAGATTGGAATATGATTGAGGGTGCGGGGACCAGATAATCCTATCGACCGACTGTGATTCTTCTGTTATCGGCCAAAGTCGCTCCAGGCAGACACAGGCACGCCACCTTGGGATTTTGCGCCGGGCGCCACGTAAAACGCAAACTGGTTTCAAGGGGGCTCAGCCAACACCCAGCATCGCACTGTTGTGAGCGCAATCCTCAAGAGCGAAAAGGGGATAAAATGAAGAAGAGAGCGGGAATTGCGTTGAAGTTGACATTATATTTTCGCCATGTTGGAAAACCCTGTTAAAAGAAGCTTGAATTTCAATTTTCCAGGTCTGCTGTTGCCAAGTCTGTTTGTGCTGTGACTAGGCACCCCACGCCAAGAGCCTGATGGAGGACCCTACCAAAGAAATCCCTCCAATCTTTGAATGATTTGTCCGGCAGAATTTGAGGGCTGAAGGGTGGGTTCAGGGGCAGTGAACGCCAACTCCCCTGTAGCGTGGCGCTGGCGGTATTCTGCTAGCGGACTCAGCCCCCGCCCGTACTTGTACGAGAGACGGGCTATCGAGGGTTAGGGATAAGGTCACAAAGGCAGTGAGCGATTTCTTTTGGTAGGTCCTTCGTACACAGAGAGCAGTGACGCCCCGCTCAGCCTTAGGCCCTCAGCGGCAGCCTCAGCTGGATGGGGAAATGGAGGACGTTAGACTTCAAGTTCTATTTTCAGACTGAGGACTGCAGCTGCCAAACTCCTCTCGTTCACACACTTTCTGAGCTTTGGGGTTCTTGAAATGGATTTAACCCGCGGGCTTTGTTTAAATGTGTGTGCGGTGCAACAATTAGACATCTCGTTCGCCCCCGAGTTTAGCAAAATTTGGTTTTTCTCGTTGATCCTACTACCATGCTTTGCGGATGTTAATCCTGATTTCTGTCAAGTCACAAGCTTTCAGGTTATTACATAGAGATAAACACAAACTAATAGTTTGCCACAGCCGAGCAAGACCAAGGCACGACACCAGTACCCCGGCCAACTAATAGGAACGACGCCCTAACCCCGCCCGATGTGACCTAGCCTCCAGGCTCAAATCGTGATACTTGTTTGTATCTATATCAAAGATTGAAGCTTTTACGATAGTACTTAGATTTATTTAAATTGAAATATAATATTAGAGGAATCGGAAATGTTTTAATGGATATTAAGATATTATAAGACGTTGGTTTTAGTAGTTGGTATAGGAGTGTACAAGGTTTTAAAACGGGGTAGTTAGTTTCACTTGGACAAACCTTGGACGGGGTGCCTATATTAAGAACCATAGGGCAGCTGAGGTTAAAGCAGTGACCGCTGAGGAATCTTGCTGCTAATGGTAATTGCCGAGGGCAATCTGTGCGTGATGTAAGTTTATATGGCTGTTAATACTCTTGAGAAAAAAAAGCTACTTGGACTTGGGCGCTTGTAGACAAATGGTATCAGTTCGTCAAAACTCGGTCAATTAGCTTGGGCTATTTATCCTCTCTACACCCTCTCAAACTCCATCCTCTGCTCGTTACTCTTTTTTGTTGTCCCAATGACATCCCATCAACCCACAAGAGGACTACTCCTAGACTAGGCCTGATACTTCAAGATGAACGGATTGATGGTCAGCACATCGTAGTCCGCCGCATTATTCGGGTCCCCAAAAACCCTGAGCACCCGCATGATGTGCTGATACCGGCCCTCTGGCACGATCCTCCCGTCCGCCAGCCAGCCCGTGAACGGATACTTGTCTCCGCCCCGCCCCGTGATCAGGTACGTGGGGAACCCCTCGGCACTGCCCGCAATCCTCACCCCCAGGACCTCGGTCGTGTTGAGCTCCCCGTTGACTTCCAACGGGATGAGATCGAGCCGCGTGTACCTCGACCCCAGCGACCGGTAGAACACGGCCGCAGGGAGGGGGAGGGTCGGGTCGAGATCGGCGCTGTTGGATGGGCCGGTTGGTCGCGGGACTGTGAAGGTCGTGTTGGCGGCCACGTGGGGTTCGGTTACGTCGAACGGAAAATCCCACCGCGCAAGGTAGTGCGCGTCAGGTCCATGGTTTAGCGTCGGCGCGTCGTGCATGCTCCCTGCCACACCGACATACGGCAAGCTTAGGTTGTCGCCGTTGCTGCCGTTGATGGCAATGTACCCGCTGTACACGGGGAGCCGGCCAGTATCCAAGCCGGCAGGCTGGGTCGGGGTGACGGTGATGACGGCAGAGCGGCCAGCGGGGATAAGCACACTGTCTGTCGACAAGGCGAGCGTCGCCCAAGCCTCGGCAGTCTGTAGCTCGAGGTGAAACAGGTCGTCGACGTCCTGGAACGCAAAGCCCGCAGGATCGGGGATGTAGGACCCGCTCGCCGAGTACACGGTTGCCGCCTTGACGTGGCTGAGGTGGTAGGTGACGGCCCGGTTGCCCAGGTTTTTGATGCTGAAGTTGACAGTGCCGACAAAGTGGTCGCTGTCGTTGAAGGCAAGGCTCGACACGCTGAGAAGTGTCTTGGCGAATGCCGCGTCGTACGCCTGGATCAGGCCCCCTCCTTGCTGGGCAACCGGTGCCAGGATGTTGCGCGCTTGGCCGGTGGACTCGTCGTACCACACGTTGGGTTTGGCCGTGGCTGAGATCAGATTCTGCAGCGTGGCGGGGTCAAACGTCCCGCGGGCCTCGGCCAAGAGTGCGTAGACAGCCGTCACAAAGGGCGCTGACATGGATGTGCCCGAAAGAACCCTGTACGATCCCTTGCTCACGAGATAGGTGGAAAGAATGTTCTCCCCGGGGCCGCCAAACTGTGGCTTGACGTTGAGTTCCCAGTCGAGGCCCCACGAGCTGTGAAAGTGCACCAGCCCTCCTTGGTGATCGTTCTTGGGCGAGTAGATGACTTGTTGGGCAGTGCTGGCATTCGGCATGTGCAGAGTCACGCTGTGGCCGCTGTTGATGAGGCTAGCCCACTGCTGGCCTTGGGCTGCAGAGACCATCCCGACGGCATCGATGTTACCCTGGGTGCCAATTTTCTCTGCCAAAATCGAAGTTGTGCTGGGAACAGGGGGAAAAGAAAAAATTTAAAAGTCAGAACAGCAATGCTTTTATTATATGGCCTGACAGGCAGGAAGGGACTCTTGGGAACTTGAAAACTTACATGGCGTTTGACGAATAAACCATGACGTACTTGGCACCACGATGAAAAACAGAAGCAATCTTGGACGCGGTTGCGCAAAACTGGGTTACAGGCGGAGGACTCTCCTGAAAGAACACAATAAACGGGGATAGATCAGGCGTATCCACGGGGAGTTCATCGCAGGCTTGGTTGAACGTAATGAGCTTGAGCGGCAGGGTAAGGTTGGAGAGCGGCGGATTCCCGGCTTGCCACGTAAAGGACTCGACTGAAGAATTGCTGTCCACGCTGTACGAGGCAACTACGTGTATATGCGGCGTCTCAATGTTGATGAAGTTGGCAATGCCAGCAACCCCGTGTCCGACGGCTGGGCTGCCCGAACTCCAAACGCCCAGCCGCCCGTTGTTCCCCATGGACGCAATGCAAGGCACGCCCTTGGCCACGATGCGTTCAAAGGCCACCGCGACAGCACTCTCGGGCCAGTCGACGGGCGAGACGGTGGAAAAGTTGATGAGATTGCTGCCGTCGTCAAAGGCCATGTTGAGCGCCGCCACGGCCACATCGTCTGGCACCCGACGGTCACAGTTAGAGTTGACGCTGTACGCGCCGATGGTGACGCCCGGAGCCGCGCCAGTGAAGCCAAAGGCCGTGTTGGCCTGGGCCGCAATGATGCCAGCAACATGTGTGCCGTGGCCATTGCAGTCGATAGGATCAGCAGGGTTGGTCCCAAAGAAGCTGTGTCCGTACGAGACGAGACAGCCAGGGCCAAAGCAGCCGCCGAGTGCGGGATGCTTGTAGTCGACGCCTGTGTCGATAACAGCGACGCGCACCCCCTTTCCGGTGATGCCTGCTGCCCGCAGCCTGTCGACTTGGGTCATGACATGTGGGCTGTACGTGTCATTCGTGGTCTGCCATTGGGCTTTGAAATTGGCAGCTGCTGTGGCCGTGTTCAGGTGGTTGTCTTGGTCGGGGAAATCGGGCGTTTCTGTTAAGGTAATGGGCCAGAACTTCTTCACGTTGGGCATGCTACTGATTCGGCGGGTTGTAGCGTCGGAGCTTGATTCTTTGTCCAATTCAAACGAACCGCCCTTGAACAAGGAGTAGGTGATGTTCAAGCGGGGCGAGAACTTGATTTGCTGCTCTCCCAAATCATGATAGAATGATTCAAGGGTCTTGTTTACAATGAATTAGCAGGAATACCAATACTACGACAAGGGAGAAACACCTACGTAGCCATCAGCAAACTCGACCATGTATGAGTGTGGAACAATGGTGGCCCCGGAAGGTGGGTTGAGAGTTGCGGCATCACAGCTCAGGGTGAACAGGGACCCGATAAGGGGTCCCACGATGCTCCAAGCAATCATGGTAAAGAGATGTAGCAGCTGTCACTGCTGCTTAAGAAGAGACTAAAACAAACTGTCTGGCAGTGGGCTTCGGAATGGTATAATTATGAGATGAGCGAGCGACACCTGAGCGTTTTATAAGCGGCCGGAAAATAATTATAGGTTCGTTGTCTCTTCCGCACAGCGCGGTTGCACCAGAAGAGTAGAATCCGAATCTGACAAACAGTCCGAGAACGAGGTCAACTGTGTCGGTCATCACGGATGCGTGGACTGGCTGGGTTCCCCGCTCTGCTGTGGACTGGACGCCAGCAAAAGTCGTCATAGTAATGGCGTTGGCGTAAGAAGGAATCATGTGCTAATCAGTTCTAGTAGGGGTAAGCGGTCCAAATATCTTTCAACTTGGCTAGGATCAGCATCAAGTATACCTGCTGAACCAACTCGGTGGTCAGTCACAGCGTGCAATTCATGACGTGGAGGTAGGGGGATGGGCCGGTTGAGAATCCTTCCATTGGCCCTGAGCGGTTCAAATACCAAAGTCACTTATCCAGCACTACCTTCCCTTCAAAATAAAAAACCGTGCCGCAAATGTCGCAACACAGGGGCGATTTCATAGTCGTAATGGATCCTCTTCATGCCAAGCTAGCTGTCAAGTGTTGATGGGTGATAACCTGTAGCCCACGTGCTGGTGTCCCAGGCCCTGGAAGGGGCGGAGCGTGGAGCGGCGCAGTGTTGCAATGCTCTAGACCTATGGGCAAGGCTGCCAACTGTAGCATGCTAACCCGGTATCCGGGTTCATGATACCCGGGAAAGCGTGGCCAGAGGTCTTGACAAGGATTCAAATTTGGAAGGAATATGGTCTCGTGGTATTGTTATCTCAACTAAATCGGATGGCTCGGCCATACCTATCAGTTGATTCTACTGTTTCTCCGGGCTTATACATAGATGCGGCGTGGGTTGGCGGGGCGCGTTCCTTGCCTGTGTCACTCGGAATAATGGGACTGTACTGTACATCAGCACTAGTTCATCCCATGTTACCAGGCTTAATGCGAGGTCGCGAACAAGGGTGGCTCGGCAGTAACCAGGTATACACTTGACCACTCAGGGGCGACTAAAAGCATAATGGTAATTTCAAGGAAGTCATGCCATGTTTTACGTGCCATCCCAAGTTCTAGAGCAGGGGTATAAGGTGTCACCCTGGACATATATAAGAAGGATCGGAAACCCTGACAAGGTCAAGTATGACCATATTTATAAATGCGCGCAACGACCTACAGTCCGAATAAAGTGCTAAAAGCTCGATGGTGTACACAAAGTGGACTGACTACCTTACCTACCAAAGTATGAACAAGCAACAACTCGAGGATATGCTGGCGTCTGGTAGGAAAGGAAGTCCATTTGCAACTACGGCATTCGAATTTACAGTGACAAATTCAATATTTTCTAACATGATCTAGTCGACTCACGAGTCTTCCATGTACAATATGGTTCAGGTTAATGAAAATGGGTCGCAACTGTCGGGTGATCACTCTACCAGCGGCAAAGCTAGAAACTTACTAGTTGATTTCTAGAATACCACCTTGTTCTAGAATACCACCTTCCCGGCGAAGAGACTGTCATTCAATAGTCTTGGGACTAATTAGTAAAACCGGCACATCCGGCGATGTTTGTCGTCATAGTGGCACACTCACTCACGCTGTCATCATGAGAAAGGCTCGTCGAGTGATGGTGAAATCTCGCAACAGTGGCGAAGAAGACCCAGGGGTCTGAGAATTCGGCTGCAGTTTGAACTTAAGTGGAGTGAATGACGTATTGGTCAATGTTTGGTGTGTTCTTGCGGTAAGTGAAGCAGATGAAGCTATACTCTTACCGCCACGACGATAACGTTCCTGGTGAACTGCAGAGACACAGACTTCAACGGCACCTTTGATAAACGGACGCTCACTGAAAGTGGCTCCACTGACCTTATTACGAGATATCCGGTGGCTCGATGAGTATCGGTATTATTTCCTATTTCAGTTTGTCATCATATGAGGGTGTTGCTTATGAAATGTCCATGTAACATACAGAACGACGCCGTGTTAATTTGGGAAAACAGTTGTGGTGACACCCATACTTCTTTCGAGCAAGTAGAACGGGGTTCCTTGGCCTGCGTGTGCGTACCAGCTGGCACCAGATCTCAAGGATCTGAAGGTGGTCATGAAACTCTGCCCGAAATTATAACACAATTGAGGCAACAGCTAAATCCAGTCTATGAGTTACAGTTACAAGGAAAAAACAAAGCGATCTCCGGGCTCTCCAAGCCGGTTTAATGATGAACGGTCCGGCCGTTGTGTACTAAGATGCCTGTATTGCACTACTGCCTTTTGCATGCCTCTCCCTCTGCCTTGAAAAATACGATCCCGTCGTTATCATACCTGGCTCACTATAGTGCCCATGACCGGACCTGCCGTCGCCATTGCACCAACCAAGAATTTCTATTCGCAGTCCATTAGTACTTGCCTGAGGCTCGGTCTAAACACTCTTTCGGACGCCAAACCAACCTCAGGTGTAAACAATCACAGCTCCGACGTTCTGGCCGCTCAGAGTAGGCACATTGTGGCAGCCACCGCCCGAACCTTCGGCGATCTGCTTGGAGCAGTCGTTTGAGCCAAAGACGCGCCACTTGTAAGTGCGCCCGTCGTCTGGGAAGAGGAAGCGCACTGCCGCGTCATCCGCCGCCGTCTTGTCCCAAAGAGACTGCGGGTTGACGCAGGCCGCGAGCGTCGACTCGTCGCCCGAGAGCTGCGAGCCATCGCCGTTGCCGCAGCCGTGTGGCCACCACTCGATCAGGTAGAGGCTGTTGGGTGGAATCACAGTTGATTGTCGGGGGGTGATGAGCGTACTGTTTGCGGGGGGTGGGTAAGTTCCATGCGTGGTATTGCCGTGGCCCGGGCTGCTGGTGGTCGTGGTATTTCCATGGTGAGGAAAGCTCGGGAGGGCAAAGACGGAAGAGGCTCCGAGGAGCGGCAAGAGAGAAACAAGTTGAGTGAATGAGACCATTTTACCAGACTTTCAAAGCGTGGTGATTGATTTGCAACCGAAGATTACAATTGCCGTGTAGTGCTTTGTTATGCTTCGGTGGTTTTTCAGATGAGAGTGATGAATGCGGAGGTTTAAGAGGTGATTGGTCCTGGCCTGGGCAGGAATGTGAAAGACTGAAGCTGTGGATGATGTTCAAACAAAATCCGTAGAAAAAGGCAGCGACCATCCAATTTTATAGACATTATCAATCCATTGATACCGTCTAATGGTCTCTAACTGCCTTTGTCTTTATTGGAGACGGTGTGCCTCTTTCTGCTCGCAAACTTGACCACGATCCTGTCCACTTTGATCGTCCTTTGCCTCCCATCTTGAGCAATGCAGACAATAACGACTAACACATTATACTGTGTATTCGCGCGATGGTAAATGCTCATAGTCGAAGTATTTCGAAGCAAAGGCCACGTAGATGCCCATGCTTGCACTGCAGGATGTGCTTGGGCGGCCGAGACGAACTGCGCCGTCGATGAAACAAGGCCAGTGGAGGGTCGAAGAGTCCATCGCCACAACCGCTTCTCAATTGAATCCCATTAACTCGGGACCGAGTAAGGCCTCAGGTTTCGGCCACCTCCGTAAATCTGTAAATCTCAAGCCTTAGAAGCTGCTGAAGTGGTGGCTATAACAAACGGTGCAGCCTCAACTGCTCTCCCAACTTAGAAGTCTAGTACTACGCGACCCCTAACGGCCATACGTGGCATGAACCCAAATAAAAGACAAATAAATGCTAAATATTTCTGATACTAACAAACCACCTGAAATTTATCCCATCATGTTGATCACGGCCATCAATTTAATCCTTCCTCGTCCGAAGACACGCTCGCTCATCCTGCGGCCAAGAATAACAAAAGGTTGTCAGAACAACAATTGGTATCGCCACCACTCGTCCGGACTTTACTCGCCCGAGTTTTAGTGAACTATCATGTTGGTCATGAGGTTGTTTGTAGTGATGGAGGATGGCAACAATGTCAGAGTCCTTTTTTGCACCTGAGCCATGTTCGAGGCCGAGGCTCGATGACAGTCAAGACTTAATTAGCCCTCAAATCATTCGGGCAAACATCTGCCGTGTACTGATTATAAGTAGTCGGCTACCTCGCTAGATTTTATCGATTGACTTTTCTCCATCATCAGCCCCAACATCACTCATCTCTCACTCACCTTCATCTACCCATCAGTCTGTTAACCCATCTGCCTCCCACCACTCAAAACTTCCCATCTGAATCAAAACCACCCATCCGTCACAGATATGAAGCACTCTTCTTTCTTTGCCCTAGCTCTCGGAGCTCTACCTTTCGGCAGCTCCCAGGTCGTGGACTGGTGCAAAGACAAAAAGTGTGCCTCCTGCCCTTCGGGCATCACTTCAGCTGGCACTGGATATCCCGAGTGTGTCATCTACGATACGAAAACAGTCTTTGGCGGCCAAGGCTACAACGAAGGGGAGGGCCGGATTCTCTTCGAAGTGTTCCCCAAGTTTGGCAACCATCCCTGCGGTGCGGCGGGCGGTGCCATTCTGATCAGGTCACCCGCCAGTCTCGCGACGGAGGGATGTGGAGATCTAGTGGCTACCGCGCCGCACGCTGAGTGCAACCCCTCGCCGCTAGGGATGAAAGAAAGCTTCATGGTGCAGTACTGCTGCGGCGACGACTGCCTCAACCACGGCATTCCCATCAAGCGGGACAACATGCCCCTTGGAGGCCACGCCGCCCGCGGATCTCTTGCTGCCCGAAACTTTACCGCGCTTGCTGCTGGAGGCGGTGGTGTTCAGGGCATGTACCTGACCTTTGCCAACGGAACTGTCATCCCGCCGCTGGCCGTCGGGAGCCCCCCATCGTCCAACTCCAGCGTCGCCGTCAAAAAGCGCTGCAACGGGTGGGTGGAGGGCTCGTATGTGCCCAAGCAGAAATCCTACCTCAAGACGTTCGACACCATCATCGTGAGCCAGTCCCTCGACCCGCAGCCAAAGGACTGGGAATACACTAGCAGCTTCACCAAGGGGTTCTCGACTACGACGAGCTTCTCGGCCTCGGTGGGCGATCCGTTCGGTATCATCTCGGTCTCCGTCGGCTTCGACTTCACCGACTCGAAAGAGACGAGCTACGAGATCAAGATTGTGGTCCCCGCTGGCGCCCGCGCCCGCATCGGCTTCACTCCTGTGTACCGCTGCACTCGTGGTTCGATGACGCAATGCGATGGCACCGTTGTCGAGGACGGGGAAGCCTGCACCCCTTATACAGGTGGAAGTGCCGTTGTCCAGGGCGACTACTCCATTGTTCAGGGCTAGGGCAGGCAGGCATCTTTGACTTGTCTCTGGTAGGCATCTTGAACTCACTCCGAGATTTGTCCCTGGCGGATATCTCCTATCCCTGTCCCTATCCCTGTCCCTGGTGGATGATAAACTCTAGCTGAGCTGGAGGGAAGAGCAACAAGAAGTGTGAAGACCGCAAGACAAAACCGGGGATAAGAGATGTGTGGAATGGCTCTAATTCTTTCTCTTTAAGGTGTGTTGCTACATGATGTTTTTAGAGCTCTGTTGTGTTTCATGTTTTGTCTTTTCCTTGTCTTTTTCATGTTTCTTTTTCTGTGTTTATCTTCCGATCCTTTTCTGTCTCATTGTTTCCTTTGTCAAGTACAGACTGGGTACATAATAGAAGAGCTTAGTTTCCGCCAGGTCTTTATCTTGCTACAAACACAACATAGGATGGAATTAGCAAAATCGTACCTTCTCTCAGCTTCGTGCAATCCCAACATGCCGCGTTGCCGAGTTGGAATCCCCTTGAGCGTATGCTTCGTGTGAATCATCGCCACTAACAGCCCCAATATCAACACGCCAACCGCTACTGGACTTTAATATGGACACCGGCGTGTGGAGTACTGGGCTGCACTTCTGAGACGACATGGGGCGCCCCCACTCTACGGTATGATTACTAGTCCTGGATGCGGTACCAGCATTGTGTTTGCCTCGGACAATGGGAAAGGGGAGATCTGGGCGTCCCCTACCAACGGCGGGCGGCACCCATGGAAGGTCCGCTGCGGCCCATAGTGTGGTCAAACCGATGGCATCCGATGTGTGGTGGACACAGCGATATGGAACTTATAAAGGGGAAGGTTGGCGTGCTTGTCGCTAGGAACAAATCAGGCTGCCCATGTTTGTCGTCTAGTCTAGTTCTAGTTTAATTAATATTTATCTATCCACCTAGTCATTATCTCAGACTCAGTGGTTGATGTGGATTTTTCATATCCTTCCACCCTGTTTACATTTCCTCAACATCTTTCACTTGAAGACCCAAAGTTATTCAGTTATTCAGCCACTATTGCAGTGAGGGTGCCTCGCCAATGTGAAGAACCTTACTTGGTATCTTTTTAGTAACAGCATAGAAGCTTTAGGGTTCAAGTTATTTACGTGGTAAAATTGTAATAGCATTACCTAAAAGTAAGAAAAAAATCATTGAATCCCGTGATGTCATGATTCCTCCCCTTTTGCCACACTTAGTCAACAAACTTGAATCCGAGGAGATGCTCGTTTTGGTTTGCATCAGAACTGTCGTTAAAGCCAGAGCCAAGCAAGCCGAGTTGATATCCATTCAAATTTTGTTTCTACCCCTCTAGACATCGCGACCCAACAACCAGATTAACCCCATTCCCGGATCGCCCCCCTAAACACCACCACAATACTAAAACAACTACAACTTCGTTAATTTTGAAGCTATTTACAAGCCAATTAGTTCTTTTTATTCCTCTTCTAGCCGTTTAATTGTATCTAACACGCAATTGTTTCTTACGCTTCTTCCCTTTCTTCCTCTTCTTTAATTGGCGCTATAGTCCTTCTTTATTTGGCAGGTTGTTCGCTAGCTAACTGGGTAGCTATAATGTTTTTAATCCTTGCAAAACAATTATTAGTAGGCTCTTTAACCTTTTTCCTCATATATAGCTTGTAAGCTTTTAATTTAGTAGCTAAGTTAGCTATTTGCGCCTTCAATTCTGCAATCTTTGCATTCTTTATATTTAAGGCTTTCCTTACTTTAAAAAAAAAAACCTAAGCATCCTTTTTAGTTAGGCTAATAATTGCTTGCATAACCTTTTATTGTTCTCAAAAGTCTTAGCCTTTTTAGGGAGTTTAAAAAAGACCAAATTTTAGTATAGGAAGTAGTATTAAAGGTAGTGTAGGTAGGTAAGTAAGGGCATTTTTATAAACAATTACATTAGGGTTGTTTAATATAGCTACTAATTTGAAAAAATAAATACTAATTTCCCTAAAGCTAAAAATCAAATTTCGAGCACTTATTCCTTTACTAAATATATTTTTATAATAGTACAGAAAGCGTTATTTATTAATAGCTACTAAAGTAGTAAAAGTAGCTAAAGCCTTCATATTTTGCTTAAAGTAATTTTTTAATATAAAAAAAATTGTATAATTAAAAAGTTAGGTTTTATAAAAAGTATGTAAAAGTAAATAAACTAATTGCATTTTGTTTTTTTGCGCTTTTAATATAAAGTTAGTTGTTATGGCAGGTTGCGCCAGTAGAACTGTAGCGGGCTATGTGGCTCGTGTGGGGCTGAGAGTACGGGCTTGGAGCATAAAGAGGAGGCCCCGCGTGCGTAGAGTTAGAGAGAGCCAGAGATCAGTGTTGCCAATGCATTATACCTGCCCATCTTCAACCTCGCGACCATTGTGCATTACTCTTGTTACCCTAGCTACCAACCCTTCTTACATTAGTTATTATATAGTTTAAATGCTTATTAAGGATTAAAAAGCGCTATTCTAACGGCTTTTTTAGCTTAGTTTAAATTAAATAAATATTCTTAAGCTATTTAAAGGTTATTTTAGCATTGCTTTAGCTAATAAACGAATAGTTATATTTTTAAATAGGAAAGTCTTTTTCTAAAGCTAAATTTGAAAGGAATTACTACTCTTATAAGCTAGCCTTTATAAAAATAATAATTAACAATAATTTATAGCTTTTTATAATGCTATATTTAATTATTAAGATTTAAGTAGTTGCGTTAAACTTTACAATATAAGCTTTACGTATAAAAAAGCTCTTTATTACTTTTCTAACTTTTGTTTTAAGTTTTTAAAGGCTATATTTGTTTATATTAGCAATATTAGCTAATATAATATTTTTTTCTTTTAATTAAGCATTTAACCGAACAAAGAAATTTTCATACGCTTTATAACTAGATTTATGCATTTAATTAGCTTTTAAAATTTAAAATAGCTTTACTTTAATTTTAAAGTAACAGTTAAGAAATTAGTTAAACTAACGCAAGCTTAAGGCTTTAACGTTACTTCCTTTACGTAATATAGCTTTAATGAAACTTACAAGCTAACAATAGTTAAGAGCCCTAAATATAACCTTAAAGTCGAAAGCTTAGTTAATAACAAAGCTTTTTTGTAAGAGAAAAAAGCGCTATTTATTTTTCTTAACCTTATATACTATATGCAAGCTATAGAATTAGTTTAATAATGTAGAAGTTAGTATACTATATTACGCTGCAGCTTCTTTCTAAGTAAGTCCGTTTTCAACAGCTTTAATAGCCAATTTAATTAACTGCTTATAAACAGATTCCATTTTTAAATATAAAGAAATTTGGCCTAGAATTGAATGAGTTATATCAAATTGAAGTGGGTGGTAATGGAAATAGCAGTGTGTAGTGCCAAGTCCGGAAGTGGGGTTGATCCGGTAATAGGGTTAAGATGTCTAATACATTTATATCACAACTCAGAGTCGTAACCTGCATAAAGCAGGTGCTAGGGTTAGGGTTGGGTATAAGGGTGTGCTTACAAAGCGCATAATAGCAGATAGAGTAATAAGGGTTATATAGTTGTAACCAATATAATTATTAAAAGATACTTTAATAACTGCTAAAGTGTCTTAAAAACCCTTTAACTTACTTGCTTATATAGAAATGCTTCCTTGCATCCCGCTATTCCAAGTACTGGAACTGCGGAAGTAATCTTTTAGTTCCGTTCTACAGGATACTAAAACTAAGCTAACTAATTAGTGCCCTGCCCTATCCTATTCGTTCTACAGTCCTAATACATAAGACTCCAAAATAACCCTAATTAGTCCACCCGCCCAAAAGGGTCCCACTAGTCCTACTTAGAAAGCTGCCTAAGGCTGCACTCTGTTACCAATTAGAACTGTAATACAATACCCTTCTTTCGAAGGCTTTGTTCCGAACGCTTAGTACTTACATTCCTAACTAAAAACGTACTAGTGCAAAACTTTCCCTACTTAGTAAGTCTTTTCTTTATATAAGCTTTACATACTTTTAACGATAAACTGCGTAAAAAAAACTTGCAATTAACGCTTTGTGTATTAACTACTTTTAGAAAACTAGTTTATTACTTATATTCAAGCTTACAGAATCTCTACGCTTATATCTTATTCTAACTATTTTTGCGAAAAGCGAGTATACTTTCTTTTTAATAACTTATTATAATATAATAAGTATATAACTTATAAAACTTTTTATAATAACCTAAGCTTTAAGTTTTTTTATTTATTTCCTTTTTATTTACTTACTATTCAATTTAACTTCTAATTCTTTTAGTTTTTAAAAACGTTAAGAAAAAAAAAGCCTTTAAAACTAAGGAAAATAAGCTTATAAACTATTTAATATCCATCCATTACTAATAGCGAATTCTTCATTCCTAAAGAAAATAACTCTTTTAATACAATATTTAAACAATAGGCAATAAAAATAACTCTACATTTAGGGACCCCTCCTTTAACGGGTCCTCGTTAATGTCACGGTTCTGATTGGCAGCAGAGTGCGGCCTTAGGCAGCCTCCTAGGTGGGACTAGTGGGACCCTCCTAAGTGGGCGGATTAATTAAGGTCGTTCTAAAGTTCTATATGTTAGAATTGTAGAACGAACAAGATAGGGCGGAGTATTGACTAGTTAGCTTAGTTCTAGTATTCCGTAGAATAGGATTAAAGGATTGCTTTCACAGTTCTAGTGCTTAGGACAACGGAATGCGAGGAAGCATTTCTATATAAGCAAGTAAGCTGAAGGGTTTTTAGGATACTTTAGCAGTTATTAAAGTATTTCTTAGCAATTGTATTAGTTACAGCTATACAACCTTTATTACTCTATTTGCTATTGTGCACTTCGTAAGCACACCCTTATACCCAACCCTAACCTTAGCATTTGCTTTGTGTAGGTTACAACTTTGGGTTGTAATACGTTAATAATTCGTAAAGGGTTACTTATAAGGGATAGTCGATATAAAACACTTTAGCCGCTTCGCTAAACACTATTAGAACCCCGAAGTTGTTTTTAAAAAACGACTTGCTAGCCGACCAGCTGGCATAGCTTTAATTAAACGATATGTTAATAGTAAGGTTAATTACAGGCCTGCCTATTGAAATAACAAACCTAGGAAAGGTAATCGCCTAGCTTAGAGGAAAGCTTGTAATACTTAAAGCCTAATAAAATATATTGTTATAGTATAATGTTAATAATTTTAAAGTAAAACTTAATTAGCTAGTACGTTTTGGAGGTAATAAGAAAAAGCTTTAAAGCTTTCTTATTACGTGTAAGTTATATTTTGCCTACTATTTAGAGAAGTTTTTATAAGCTTATAATAAAGTTGCTTTTATAGTTTTAAGATTGGAAGGAAAAGCTTAAACGTAATTTGAACTTATTGAAAGGGATTATATGGAGAATAGTATTGTAAATTAGAAAAATTTTATAGTATTAGTTTATAAACGTTTTAATGATTTTAAAAAAGAAATTTCAAAGGTTTTTGGAAAAGTTAATAAATTTAAGCGTAGTTAGAAGCCTTTCAATGCTTTAAGGTAAAAAGGAGCGGTAAGCGCGTACGCTTTTACGTTCTATAAGGAAGCAGTTAATATAAAATAGGGCAATGATGCCCTTATTTTTATATTTTATAAAGGATTTAAGGGCAGAGTTAAAAACGCTTTCGCTATAATTCCTAAAGAAGTTACACTTAACAAAGCTATTAAGTAAGTAATACGAGTAGATAATGGGCTTTACTAGAGAAAGTTGGAGAAGAAAGGCGAAAATAAGCTTTATTGTACTTATTCGAATAAGGGACAACGTTATACCTAGTAAAGTATAGCGTATAGCACTTATGTAGGACCTATAAATATAAACGCTATAGATAAGCAGTAACTAAAGCGTAATAAGAAAAACGTTAACTGCTATTATTATAATAAAAAAGGATATTTTGCTAAAAATTATACTAGTACGCTAAAGCTTAGTTAAAAAGTAGTATTAAATAAAAATGTTTTTTTTATAGAGTAAGACTAAAGTACTAGCGATTTAATTAATGTAGAATATAAGGATTGTACGTATAGAAGGTAAGTGCTTAGTTAAGTACATTTAAAATTAGCCCTATTGAGGAGCCAAGTTTCTTTATTAGAAGGTTGGGCTCTAATTCTAATAAAAATGACTAAAGTTGGAGAAATTAAGGACGTAGCTAAGGAGGTTAATATAGTTAACTATAACAAATTTATAGATAATTTGATTATTTTAAAAGAGTATAATTAGTATAACTTATAAAAACTTGCTTAAAAAGAAAAAATTATAAGCAAACTTAAAAAACGATTATAAAAAGTTAATTTCGAGCGCTTTTAGTAGGACGAATGAAATTTATTAATAAAATTGTTTAATTTTTTAAATAATTACAATTTAAACGAATAATTTATAAATGTAATATTATTTTTAAAATAATAATTAAGCTTATAATTTATAAACTTTAATAAGTTGGAAGAGTTTGTATTAGTAGTTATAGGACTATAGTACAAACAAGTAGTAGGAAATATATTATAGTTGTATTTATTATATCCCTACTATAATAAGGTAGCGTAGTATTATTGTATGCACACTATATACCTAAAACACTTTATAAAAAAGTTGCAAGAAGGACTATTTTCTAAAAGATAATAGGAAGTAAAAGTGCCCTAGCTAGTATAAATAGTTGTGGGTAGCTTAGATAAAGAAATGTTTAAAATAGCTTAAAGTACTAGAAAGGTCTTTCAAAACTACTAATATTTTCCTATTGCGTATTTTAAAGGACGTAAGCTAGAAGATTGTATAGTAGTATAGTATAAAAAGTATAAGTATTAGAAATTTTATGTTTAGTATAAGTTAAATTATACTTAAATAGTAATTAACGCATAAAATGGACTTACGTAGGAAAATAGGGAGTAGGCTAGCTAGTTAACGCGCTACTAAGCCTTTAGCTTAGAACTTATTTTAGAATAAAATAAAGATTTTTAAGTTATAATTAACTAAGTTTTTAATGTAATGCAATTGCTTTTAGGAAAGCCTTTAGAATTAACGGTATTTATAAAATTAATAGACGTATTAATTAGCTAGTAGCTAGAGTTTAGGAAAACTATGCTTATATATACGTTATACCTTTTTATATTGCGTTTTTTAAAAAGAGAACGTAGGGGTAAAGGATGATTTTATTATTTGGGAAACGCGGAGGCAATTTAGCTAGAAAATAACTAATAAAGTTTTATATTAATGTTTTTGAAGTTTTTACGAATAATAAAGAAAAAAAGTTAATAATTTAAGTATTATAGAAAAACGCTACGTTTATTATAATAATAAACTTTAAAGTGGTAATAACGCTTGTATTATTTAAAATTATTAATAAGTAGAAGATATTTTAGAGGAAAAAAAAGATTTTTTATAGGATAATAATAGTTAATAAAATAATATTAGACTATAATAGTAGTAAAGTAATTAGAAAAATACTACTATTAGAGGTTGAGATTGTAGGTAAGATATACAATTTAGTGTTTGATATTGTAGACTTTGGAAAGAAGTAGGCAATTTTGGGAAAGCCTTAGCTATAAACCTTTAATTTAAATATTAATTAGTCTAATAATTGTATTAGGTAAAGAACTTTGTTAAATAAATAATTAAGTTAAAGTTTAATTAGAAAAGAGAGGATTATAAAAGTTCCTTTTTAATAATTCCTAATAAAAACGGTATTATATATAATATAAATGCAATTAATAAAAAAAAAACTTGAAAAGCTTTTTAAACGTAAAAAAAGCTAATTTATAGGGAAAGTACTATTAGAGTTTTATAAATACAATATTTTTAAAAAAATAGTAGATAGTAGTTTACTAGTATATAGATTGTAAAATTACAATATTCTATTAGTAAAAAAAGTAAAACTTTGCTATTATCCTATTTATTAAGTTAATAAAGCGTAATAAAAAGTATTCCAAAAATACCTTAATAAGCGTTTAACGCTGGAATACATTATAATATTTTATTTACTATACGGTACGCTTGTGCTTTTCATTCTTAAGAAGGATAAAAGTATAGTAGAAGGATATTGCTTAGTTTTTAATTATTGAGGTTTAAACGGCGATATAGTAAAAAATTACTATTTACTACTTTTTGTTTAGGAAATAAAGGATTAGTTTGGGTAAATAATAGTTTTTTTTTAACTAGACTTTACTTTAGCGTTTTTATAAATTTGAATAAAGTTAAGCAAGGAGTGGAAAATAGTATTTTATACGTTGCTTGAGTATTATAAGTTTAGGATTATACTTTTAAGTTTGATTAATGTACTAGCGTTTTTTTAAGTATGAATAGATTATAAGTTGTAAAACTATTTTAGTAAGTTTGTAATAGCTTATATAAATAACATTTTAGTTTTTTTGGTTATTAAGGAAGAGCATTAATAACATTTGTACGTAGTATTTAGCATCTTTGAAAAAGCGTAGCTATTAATTAACTTAGAGAAAAGTATGTTCTATTAAAAGTTAGTGGATTTTTTAGGGTTTATAATTTTGGTTAGAGAGATTTGCATGTAAAAAGAAAAGATATAGGTAATAATTAACTAGCTAGTACTTATAATAGTAATTAAAATTAAAAGTTTTATAATTTACGTTAATTTTTACTAATAATATATTATTAAATTTAGTAATATTGCTAAACTATTATATAAATTGTTTAAAAAAAATAAAGAATTTATATAGTTAAACGATTGTAAAAAAGTATTTGTAAAAATTAAAAAGTGTATATTTAAAAAACTTATAATAAGGATTTTAGACTTATATAGGCCTTTTGAAGCAGAAATAAATGCTTTAAATTGGGTAATTGGAAGTTAATTTAGTTAGTAAGATAATAAAGGATAGCTGCATTTAATAGCGTTCTTTTTATACGTATTAAAAAGATTAGAATTTAAATATCCTATTTATAATAAGGAATTAATAGCGATTATTTAAACTTTTAAAGAATGGAAATTGTAGCTAAGTAGCATTACGCACCTAGTATAAGTATATATTAACTATAAGAATTTTACGTACTTTATAATATTTAAAGATTTAAGCCCCTAATAAATAAAATAGGTAAAGTTTTTATTATAATTTAACTTTAAAATTAACTATATTAAAGGCTTGGAAAATGTAAAAGTGGATATATTAAGTAGAAGGGCGGATTAGAAAAGATAAGAAAACTCCTAGTTTATAATCTTATTTAAAGTAAAACTAGATAATATTTTAGAATACTTTATTAAAGAATATTTTAATATTAATTTAATAATACGTATAAAGCTTTTTAAATAATAAAAAGAGAAGATTATTATAGCTTAATGGAAAGCTAAACTATATAAATAAAGTAGTTTTAAAAAAAATAAATTTTTTTTTTAAAATGGGAAGCTTTAGGTATTAGAATTACTATAAAATAAATTAGTCTAAAAAGTTTATAGTTTATTAGTAGGAGGATATTAGGGGGTTATACAAACGACAGCTAAAGTTAAAAAGCAATTTAGCATATTGGAAGCTAAGCAAGTAGTTATTTAAGTAATTGCTATATGCGGAATCTGCTAAAAGATAAAGTCGTTGCGTTATAAACCCTATAGGCTTTTAAAGCCTTTTTTAATAGCTAAACAAACGTAAGGATCCGTAATAATAGATATAGTAATAAAGCTACTATTATTTAAGAATTTAGCATTAGAAGTTAAATATAATAGTATACTTATAATTATTAATAAATTTATAAAGTATATATACTTTTTTTATATTACAAAAGTATATTATTTAAGTAATTAGCTTATATATTTATATAAATAATAATAGCTAATTATATTTAGCTAAATAAAATTATTATAAATAAAAAAATAATATTTATATTAAAGTTTTAGCAAGTACTTATTAAATAAGCGAAAATTAATTATAAACTTTCTATTATTTATTATTTATAAATAAACAGATAAACTAAACGAATAAACCAAATTATTAAAGCTTATTTAAAAATGTTTATTAATAAAGAGTAAAACAATTAGGTTAAGTGGTTGCTAATAGTATAATTCGCTTACAATAGCTTTAAAATAAAAACTATAGGAGTTTCGCTATTCTTTACAAACTATAGCTTTAAGGCTAAAATGTAGTAAGGATTACAAAATATAATATTACAAGTAGTAATATAAATAAATAAGCTACGTTTATTTTATAATATACTTAAGGACAAGCTAGTTTTCGTATAAATAAAAATAAAGTAATATTATAATATAAAAAAGTTAAAGGGATTAACTTTTAAAAAGGGAAATAAGGTTTACTTTATACGAAAAATTTTTAAAATAAAACAATTAAGTAAAAAACTTAATTTTAAAAAGTTAGAATTATTTAAAATAAAGCGAAAAGTTGTTATTTTAAACTATATATTAAAGTTATTAAAGTTAATAAAGCTATAATTAAATATATTTTATATTTTTCTTTTAAAATTAACGCTACAAAATGCGTAATTAAATACTTTTATAAAAGTTAAACTAATTAAAAAAAAGTATAATATTAAAGAAATATTGGATTTGTAAAGGATAGAAAAAAGAGTTTAGTATTTAATTAAATAGCTAAATTATAAATATAAAAAAAACTTATAGGAATTAGCTAAGTATTTAATAAATTATTTAAAAAAAGTTTAACAATTTTACTAAAAGAACTTAAATTAACTAATAATTAAAGGCTAAGCAAGGATTAGTTAAGCAAAATAGGGGTAAAGGCTTTTACATTTTTATAAGTTAATAAAGATTTACTAAAAGAGGTGTTTTTAAATGTAAAGTTATTTTTATTACTTATTGTTTAAATATTGCACTAAAAGAGCTATTTCTTTTAAAAACGAAAAATTTGCTATTAATAATAAATAGATATTAAATAGTTTATAAACTTATTTTCTTTACTTTAAGGGGGTTTTTTTTTTAATGTTTTTATGAATTAAAAGAATTAAAAGTAGAACGAATAAGTAAATAAAAAAGAAATAAACGTAAAAACTTAAAGTTTAAGGTGTTATAAGAAACTTTATAGGTTATATACTTATTATACTATAATAAGTTGTTGGAAAGAAGGTATACTTACCTTTTGTAGAAATAGTTAGAATAGGATATAAGCGTAGGGATTCTATAAGCCTGGATGTAAGTAGTAAAATGGTTTTTTAAAAGCAGTTAATGCGTAAAGCGTTAATTATAAGTTTTTTTTACGCAATTTATTGTTAAAAGTGTATAAAGCTTATGTAAAGGGAAGACTTATTAAGTAGGGAAAGTTTTGCGTTAGTATATTATTAGTTAGGAATATAAGCACTAAGCATTCGAGATAAAGCTTTTAAAAAAGGGGTATTGTATTATAATTTTAATTAGTAGCAAAGTGCAACCTTAAGCAACTTTTTAGGTAGGACTAGTAGGACCCTTTTGGGCGGGCGGATTAATTAGGGTCGTTTTGGAGTCCTATGTGTTGGGACCGTAGAACGAATAAGATAGGGCAGAGCATTAACTAGTTAGCTTAGTCCTGGTGTTCTGTAGGACGGGATTAAGGGATTGCTTTTGCGGTTCTAGTGCTTGGGATAATGGGATGCGAGGAAGCATTTCTATATAAGCAAGTAGGCTGAAGAGTCTTTAGAATACTTCAGCAGTTATTAAAGTATTTTTTAGCAATTGTATTAGTTATAGCTATATAACCTTTATTACTCTATCTACTATTATATACTTTGTAAGCACACCCTTATACCCAACCCTAACCCTAGCACCTGCTTTGTGCAGGTCACAACTCTGGGTTATGACAGTTAATTTGCAAAAACGTAAAAGCCTTTACCTTTACTTTACTTAACTAGTTCTTACTTAGCTTTCAATTACTAATTAATCTAAATTCTTTTAATAAAATTATTAAACTTTCTTTAAACAATTTATTAAATACTTAGCTAATTCTTACAAATTTTCCTTATATTTACAATTTAATTATTTAACCAAATATTAAACCTTTTTTTCCATCCTTTGTAAATCTAATACCTTTTTAATATTATACTTTTTTTTAACTAACTTAATTTTTATAAAAGTATTTAATTACGCATTTTATAATACTAATTCTAAAAAAAAAATGTAAAACATATTTAATTATAGCTTTATTAACTTTAATAGCTTTAATATATAATTTAAAATAATAACTTTTCGCTTTACTTTAAATAATTCTAGCTTTTTAAAATCAAGTTTTTCGTTTAATTGTTTTATTTTAAAAAATTTTCGTATAAAGTAAACTTTATTTCCCCTTTTAAAAGTTAATCCCTTTAATCTTTTTATATTATAATATTACTTTATTTTTATTTATATAAAAATTAGCTTATTTTTAAGCATATTGTAAAGTAAATACAACTTATTTGCTTATACTATTATTTGTAGCACTATACTTTGCAATTCCTACTATATTTTAGCTTTAAAGCTATAGTTTGCAAAAAATAGCAAAACTTCTATAGTTTTTATTTTAAAGCTATTATAAGCAAGTTATACTATTAGCAACTATTTAACCTAATTATTTTACTCTTTATTAATAAACGCTTTTAAATAAGCTTTAACAATTTAATTTATTTATTTAGTTTGTTTATTTATTTATAAATAGTAAATAGTAAAAAGTTTATAATTAACTTTTATTTATTTAATAAATACTTACTAAAACTTTAACGTAAATATTATTCTTTTATTTATAATAATTTTATTTAAATAAATATAATTAACTATTATTATTTATATAAATATATAAGCTAATTATTTAAATAATATATTTTTATAATATAAAAAAAAATATATATACTTTGTAAATTTATTAACAATTACAAATATACTATTATATTTAACTTTTAACGCTAAATCTTTGGATAATAATAGCTTAATTACTATATTTATTATTACAAATCCCTATACTTGTTTAGCTATTAAAAAAAGGTTTAAAAGTTTATAAAGTTTATAATGCAATAACTTTATTTTTTAGCAAATTTTATATATAATAATTATTTAAATAATTATTTGCTTAGCTTTAAGTATACTAAATTGCTTTCTAACTTTAATTATTATTTATATAACCCTTTAATATCCTTTTATTAGTAAACTATAAACTTCCTAAACTAACTCGTTCTATAGCAATTCTAATATTTAAAATTTCTTATTTTAAAAAAATATTTTATTTTTTTTAAAATTACCTTATTTATATAATTTAGCTTTCTATTAAGCTACAATAATCTTTTCTTTTTATTATTTAGAGAGCTTTATATGCATTATTAGGTTAATATTAAAGCATTTTTTAATAAAGTGTTTTAAAGTACTATTTAGTTTTGCTTTAAATAAGGCTACAAACTAGGGATTTTCTTATCTCTTTTAATCTACCCCCTTATTTAATATATCTGCTTTTACATTTTCCAAGCTTTTAATATAATTAATTTTAAAATTAAACTATAATAAAAATTTTATTTATTTTGTTTATTAAAAGCTTAAATCTTTAAATATTACAAAATATATAAAATTTTTGTAATTAGTATATATTTATATTAAATGCATAGTACTATTTAATTATAGCTTTTATTTTATAAAAGCTTAAATAATTACTATTAATTCCTTATTATAAATAGAATACCTAAGTTCTAATCCTTTTAATATATATAAAAAAAACCCTATTAAATATACCTATCCTTTATTATTTCGCTAGCTAAATTAACTTCTAATTACTTAATTTAAAGTATTTATTTTTACTTTAAAAAGCTTGCTTAAATTTAAAATCTTTATTATAAGTTCTTTAAATATACACTTTTTAATTTTTATAAATATTTTTTTATAATTTTTTAACTATATAAACTATTTGTTTTTTTATAATAATTTATATAATAATTTAGCAATATTATTAAATTTAATAATATATTATTAATAAAAATTAATATAAGCTATAAAACTTTTAATTTTAATTACTATTATAAATATTAGCTAGTTAATTATTACTTATATCTTCTCTTTTTATATTTAGATTTTTTTAGCTAAAATTGTAAATTTTAAAAAGTTTATTAACTTTTAATAAAATATACTTCTTTTTAAGTTAACTAGTAGCTATACTTTTTTAAAAATATTAAATACTATATATAAATGTTATTAATGTTTTTTTTTAATAGCTAAAAAAATTAGAATATTATTTATATAAGCTATTATAAACTTACTAAAATAGTTTTATAATTTATAATTTATTCGTACTTAAAAAAATGCTAATACGTTAGTTAAACCCAAAAATATAATCCTAAATTTATAATGCCTAAGTAGTATACAAAATACTATTTTCTATTCTTTGCTTAACTTTATTTAAATTTATAAAAATGCTAAAATAAAATCTAATTAAAAAAAAACTATTACTTACCCAAATTAATCCTTTATTTCCTAAATAAAAAGTAATAAATAGCAATTCTTTACTATATTATTATTTAAACCTTAATAATTAAAAACTAAATAATACCCTCCTATTATACTTTTATCTTTTTTAAAAACAAAAAATATAGGCGTGCTATATAGTAAGTAAAATATTATAATATATTCTAATATTAAACGCTTATTAAAATATTTTTAAAATGCTTTTTATTACGCTTTGTTAACCTAATAAATAAAATAATAGTAAGGTTTTGCTTTTTTTATTAGTAGAATATTGTAATTTTATAGTTAATATATTAATAAATTATTATTTATTATTTCTTTAAAAATATTATACTTATAAAACTCTAATAATACTTTCCCTACAAATTAGCTTTTTTTACATTTAAAAAGCTTTCCAAATTCTTCTTTTATTAATTATATTTATATTATATATAATATTACTTTTATTAAAAGTTATTAAAAAGGAACCTTTATAATCCTCTCTTTTCCAACTAAATTTTAATTTAATTATTTATTTAATAAGCTTTTCTATTTAATATAATTATTAAACTAATTAATATTTAAATTAAAAGTTTATAGCTAAAACTTTCCCAAAATTACCTACTTTTTTTAAAGTTTATAATATTAAATACTAAATTATATATTTTGTTTACAATTTTAACCTTTAATAATAATATTTCTTTAATTATTCTACTATTATTATAATTTAATATTATTTTATTAACTATTATTATTCTATAAAAGATCTTTTTCTTTCTTTAAAGTTTTTTTTATTTATTAATAATTTTAAATAATATAAGCATTATTATTATTTTAGAATTTACTATTGCAATAAATATAACATTCTTCTATAATACCTAAGTTATTAACTTTTTTTTTTTATTATTCGTAAAAATTTTAAAAATATTAACGTAAAGCTTTACTAGCTGTTTTTTAGCTAAGTTGCTTCTTTATTTCCCGAATAGTAGAATTTTTCTTTACTCTTACATTTTTTTTTTAAAAAACGTAATATAAAAGGGTATAATGTATATATAAGCGTAGTCTTCCTAAACTTTAATTGCTAGCTAATTAATACATTTATTAATTTTACAAATATTATTAATCCTAAAGGCCTTTTTAAAAGTAGTTGTATTATATTAAAAATTTAATTAATTATAACTTAAAAACTTTTATTTTATTTTAAAGTAAGTTCTAAATTAAAGGCTTAATAGCGCGTTAGCTAACTAACTTATTTTTTATCTTCCTACGTAAATTTATTTTATATGTTAATTATTATTTAAATATAGTTTAATTTATATTAAATATAAAATTTCTAATATTTATATTTTTTATATTATACTATTATATAATTTTTTAGCTTACGCTCTTTAAAGTATACAATAAAAAAATATTAGTAGTTTTAAAAAACCTTTTTAATATTTTAATTATTTTAAATATTTTTTTATTTAAATTGCTTATAATTATTTGTATTAGCTAAAGCACTTTTACCTCCTATTATTTCTTAAAAAACAGTTTTTTTTGCAATTTCCTTATAAAGTATTTTAAGTACGGGGTGTATATATAATAGTACTACGCTATTTTATTATAATAGGGATATAGTGGGTATAACTATAGTATATTTCTTACTATTTATTTGTATTATAATCCTATAACTACTAATATAAACTTTTCTAACTTACTAAAGTTTATTAATTATAAGCCTAACTATTATTTTAAAAACAATATTACGTTTACAAATTATTTATTTAAATTATAGTTATTTAAAAAATTAAATAATTTTACTAATAAATTTCGTTTATTTTATTAAAAACGTTCGAAATTAACTTTTTATAACCGTTTTTTAAGTTTATTTATAATTTTTTTTTTTTAAACAAATTCTTATAGGTTGTATTAATTGTATTCTTTTAAAATAATTAAATTATTTATAAATTCGTTATAATTAACTATATTAACCTCTTTAACTTCGTTTTTAATTTCTTTAACTTTAATTGTTTTTATTAAAACTAAAGCTTAACCTTCTAATAAAGAAATTTAACTTTTTAATAAAGCTAATCTTAAGCGTACTTAACTAAATATTTACTTTCTATACGTACAAACCTTATATTTTACATTAATTAAATTGTTAATACTTTAGTTTTACTTTATAAAAAAAACCCTTTTATTTAATATTACTTTTTAATTAAACTTTAGCATACTAATATAGTTTTTAATAAAATGTTCTTTTTTACTATAATAATAGTAATTAATATTTTTCTTATTATACTTTAATTACTATTTATTTATAGCGTTTATATTTATAAATTTTATATAAATATTATATATTATACTTTATTAAGTGTAATGTTATTCTTTATTTAAATAGGTATAACAAAGCTTATATTCGCTTTTCTTTTCCAATTCCTTTTAATAAAGTTTATTATTTATTTGTACTATTTATTTAATAGCTTTATTAAATATAATTTTTTTAAAAATTATAACAAAAGCATTTTTAACTTTACTTTTAAATCCTTTATAAAACATAAAAATAAAAGCATTATTACTTTATTTTATATTAATTACTTTTTTATAAAATATAAAAATATACGCGCTTATTACTCTTTTTTATTTTAAAATATTAAAATACTTCTAATTATATTTAAATTTATTAACTTTTCTAAAAACTTTTAAAATTTCTTCTTTAAAATTATTAAAACGTTTATAAACTAATACTATAAAATTTTCCTAATTTATAACGTTATTCTTTATATAATCTTTTTTAATAAGTTTAAATTATATTTAAACTTTTTTTTTTAATTTTAAAATTATAAAAGCAATTTTATTATAAGCTTGTAAAAACCTTTTTAAATAATAAGCAAAGTACAACTTATATATAATAATAAAACTTTAAAATTTTTTCTTATTACTTTTAAAATGTACTAACTAATTAAATTTTATTTTAAACCTATTAATATTATATTATAATAAAATATTTTATTAAGCTTTAAATATTATAAACTTTTTTTTAAACTAAGCAATTACTTTTCCTAAGTTTATTATTTTAATAAATAAGCTTATAGTTAATTTTACTATTAATATATTGCTTAATTAAAATTATACTAGCTAGTTAGCTAATAAATTACTTTTTAAAAATAGCTTTAAAATTTTAATAATATTTAGCAAAATAGTTAAAATATTTTATATTAACTATTCCTTATAAACAACCTTTAAAAGTTATTAATATATTATAATTTAAAATTATAATTTATATAAAACAAATATTAAAATTAAAATTGAATATAAAAATATACTTACAAAACATACAATAGCAAATAAAATAATAAAAGTTATATAGCTATAACTAATACAATTGCTAAAAAATACTTTAATAACTACTAAAATATCTTAAAAACCCTTTAACTTACTTGCTTATATAAAAATACTTCCTTGCATCCTGCCATCCTAAGCACTAAAACCGCAAGAACAATCCCTTAATCCCATTCCACAAGACACTGGGACTAAGCTAACTAATCAATGCCCCGCCCTATCCCGTTCGTCCCACAGTCCCAACACACAAAACTCCAGAACAACCCTAATTGGTCCGCCCGCCCAGGAGGGTCCCACTAGTCCCACCTGGGAGGCTGCCTGAGGCCGCACTCTGCTGCCAATCAGAACCGTAACAGTTTGCCGGGCATGTAGTCAGACACTGCTCCTCTTGGAGGGGATCTGCATGTGGATTGTCGACCATTGTGATCTACATAGGAGGCTAGGAAGATATCTACCATAGGGAGCTAGAAATGGGCGCATGTGGTGGTCGACAGAGCACTGTAAAAATTCCCTTTGCTGACGGCAGCCAACTCCATTGCATGTGTGTGTTGGCAGAGACCCCGGTAACTGTGGATCAACACAATGCAACCTGGGCGCTGACCCCAGCCACCCCAGCCAATGCTACCCAGACCCGCTACAACTCCCATGTCCGCCTATCAGTTCTACGGGAATGTGGGTGGTGACAACCATGCTTGCATGTGGGCATAGACATGCGTTCCATTCTCGCTTGCTCCAACAGGGAGAAGATGCCCAAAATGGTAGCTCCATGTCCAATTTGGCCTGGCATGAAACGCAGACATTGATAAACCCCCTCCATGTTATATGACATTTTAGTTCCCAACGCTGGCGGCGTCTTGACAAGTCGTCTTGTTGTCTTGCGACACGAGTTGTCATTTCTCCTCCAGTCATCCGGATTCTGATATTATTATATTAACATCTCTTTCCCGGTGCAGCACCAGGCATTCCCACCTGCCGCTACTGCTTGTAATTAATAGTCGCAAAATGCTGCCCGAAGTTCTCGCTGGGCTGCGCGGGCCGTATCTTGTTCCGACTCTATGTCTCTCCCTCGTCGCCTACGTTGTGGTGTCCTACGTGGCATCATGGCACCGTCTGCGGCACTTCCCCGGCCCATCCCTGGCGGCCTGGTCGTACCTGTGGATGCTGCGAATCTGTTTCAGCGGCAAGCAGGGCGAGCGCTACAAGGGAGTCAACGCCAAGTACGGCGGCTCTCTGGTGCGCATTGGCCCCAATGACCTCATTACGGACGACCCAGACATCATCCGGGCCATGAGCGCGGCCCGCAGCCCGTACCGCCGCAGCTCGTGGTACTACGCCATGAAGATGGACCCGTACGGCGAGGCTCTCTTCAGCCTGACCGACCCGGCGGCCCACGAGAAGCTCAAGGCAAAGCTGTCATTTGGCTATGGTGGCAAGGAGAACCCGACCCTCGAGCGCGACATTGACGAGCAGCTGGTGGGACTGGTCCGCTTAATTCGGGACAAGTACATCTCGTCGGACCAAGACAGCAGACTCCACCCGTTCGATCTGGCTACGACGGCGCAGTTCTTCACCCTCGACACTATTACCAAGATCGCCTTTGGCAAAGAGTTTGGGTATCTGGCCAAAGACGAAGACGTGTCCGGCTACATCCAGACGACGGAGCAGCAGGTGCCCTTCCTCGTGCTCTTGGCTGAGTTCCCGTTCCTGGGACGCATCTTCTTGGCGCCATGGGTGCTGAAACTGGTTGGGCCAAAAAAGACGGACAAGAAGGGGCTGGGTGTGCTTTTGGGGTGAGTGATCTATACCTACTATCTATTTCGTTGTCAACAACCAGTATCATGATTCTGACCAACCATTTTTGCAGTGTCGCTGAAAAAGTCGTCAACGCCCGGTTCGAGGCTCTGACTCAGGGAAAGCCAGAGCAAAAGGACATGCTCGGCGCTTTCATGCGCCACGGGGTATCCAAGGAGCAGTGCCAGATTGAAGTCCCCTTCCAAATGATTGCAGGCTCTGACACCACGGCCACGGCCATTCGCGGGACCTTGCTCTACCTGTCAACCAGCAAACGTGCCTACGACCGTCTCCAGCGCGAGATTGATGCCGCGACGGCAGAGGGGCGTATTTCCAGCCCCGTCACGGCTGACGAGGGGAAGCGGCTGGAATATCTGCAGGCAAGTCTTGCTAAAACACAAGATGTTGTCAAAACGGGCGCTAACCTGTTGTGTTTGACGTATATTAGGCCGTCATTTACGAAGGCCTGCGCATGCAGATCCCCTTTTCGGGTCTGTTGATGAAGGAAGTGCCACCCGAGGGGGACACGCTTGACGGGCACTTTGTCCCCGGCGGCACACGGATTGGGCACAACACGCTAGGTGTCCAACGCCGACGGGATATTTTTGGCGACGACGTCGACGTGTTCCGGCCCGAACGATGGACCAACGCCGACCCAGCACACCGTCAACGCATGCAACAGACCACCGAACTCGTATTTGGCTATGGCCGGTGGGGGTGTCTGGGAAAGTCTGTTGCGTGGCTGGAGCTGAACAAGGTCTTTATTGAGGTTTGACTCCCCTTTCCCCCCTCTTTTCAAAAATCCCGTGGCAATTTGATCACTGATGATCAAGTGGCATGGAACAGCTGCTGCGTCGATTTGACTTCCAGCTCGTCAACCCCAAGCAACCTTGGCACGAGGCCAACCACAACATGTTTTTCCAGTCACAGATGTGGATGCGAGTGACCGAGAGATTCCCAGAGAAGCCCGTGTGAGACATGGATTCATTCCTTGTTGAAAAAGACTCGGAAACAGATGAGCAAGACTTTTGTATGCCGGTTCATCAAAAAGAATTGAAGGTCTCACTAGGTTATACCTCATGATCTATTTGGCCAGAGAAGATTGTTAATGTAAATTTGACGAGTTTATGGCCTCATTGTATCCATCCACACCAAACTTGAACCGACGTGTCAGGGTTAGGGGTAACAAGTCGCCAATCATGCGCTGAATTGGGAAGGCGGGGTAAGATCAGCCAACTGCTTGTCCTGCAGAGGGGCAGGAAGGGGCATTTCGATGTCATGACGTCGTCGACTCGCGACGCCAGGGAAACAAAGCCGACAGCACTTATTACCACAATCGAATTCCCCCCGGGCTTCCATGACCGATCGACGTCGTCATCATGGCCTTTGAACACGACCCAATTGGGGCGCGATTGACATTCCGGCGTATAATACCTCGACTGGTCCCCTTGAGGCCACCAAGACCAGCATTCTGTACCACCGAAACCACCCCAACTCCTCGAAATTACAGCCTCCCACTATAAAATAGGTAGAATGGCAGCAGCACAAGCAGCATACGCGGCCGAAAAGGCTATTGGCCACGACAAGGAGTACGTCCAGCAGGATGTCTCGGACTACAAGGGCGAAGGCCAGGGCGAGGCCCACGAGACCATGAAGGCGCTGGTCTGGCAGGGCAAGCAAAAAGTCGAAATTGGTGCGCCATCACCCTCGTCTTCCTGTCGTTGGCTCATCCTCGCTAACAATTTCTGTCTACGTGGTTGACGTTCCGAAGCCCAAGATCCTCGAGGGCAAAGATGTAATTCTACGAATCACCGGCACTACGGTGTGCGGAAGCGACCTCCACCTGTTACATGGTACGACAAGACAGAGTACTCCAGTCACAAAATATCTGCTGACGGGGGGGATTGATAGGCGTGGTGATGCAAATGAAGAAGGGTGACATCCTCGGCCACGAGTTCTGCGGTGTCGTCGAGACAGTCGGCCCAGCCGTACAAAAGGTCAAAGCCGGGAAGCGCTACGTCGTGTCGTTCCAGATTGCTTGTGGAGAGGTTAGTTAACCCATTTTCCTTCCCCTCCGTATTATCTATATACTAGCCTTTATATCCGAGCAGTGCTTCTTCTGCAAGCAGAAACTCTCGTCACAATGCGAACGGACAAACTCAAACACGATGACCAAGGCCATGTACGGCGATCGAACGGCTGGCCTCTTTGGCTACTCCTATTTGACGGGCGGTTTTGCAGGCGGGCAGGCCGAATATGTGCGTGTGCCATTGGCCGACGTCAACCTCCTCGAGATCCCCGATGATATTCCTGACGAGAAAGGCGAGTTACCCTCCAAGGGTTTGGTCTTTCTGCTGTAGCGTTTGTCGCTAACATGCCTGTGCCACCCAGCGCTCTTCCTCTCCGACGTCCTCCCCACCGCATACAACGCTGTCAAAGATACCGCCGTATACCCCAACGACCAAGTCGCCATCTTTGGAGGCGGCCCGATTGGACAGATGGCGGGTATTTACGCATTGGGCGAGGGTGCCAGCAAGGTCATCTTTGTGGACACAGAGCCGCGCCTCTCATACCTCGAGGGACATTGGCCGGCCGAGCACAAGGACAAGCTCGTGCTGGTTGACTTTAAGAAGCTTAGTTTTGGCGTTACCAACAAGGAGACAGTTGTCAGCAGACTCAAGGAGCTATGTGGCGGTCGTGGGCCCGACGTGGCCATTGAGTGTGCCGCAGGCGAGTACGCCAAGGGCTGGATGCACTGGCTGGAGATGCAGCTCGGTGCCGAGACGGACACGAGCGAAATTCTCAACGAGATGGTGGAGGGTGTGCGCAACTACGGACGCGCTGGCATTACAGGTGTTTATGTTGGCTATGTAAGGATTCTCTGGCCCTTGTGGTACCATGTTTTACTGACGGTCTGTCCTCAGACAAACCACTTCAACATTGGCTCCCTGATGCAGCGCGGCATCCGCCTCATCGGCAACGGCCAGGCGCCAGTGCACAAGTACTGGGAGGAGCTGCTGGAGAAGATCCGGACGGGCGAGCTAGACCCGACGCATATGGTGTCACACCGTGTGCGGCTCGAGGTTCTCGACAAGGTTTACCACAAGTTTGACGCCAAGGAGGACTCGATGCAGAAGGTGTTTGTCGAGACCAAGTACTCGTTCCCGCGGGCCAAGGGTACACCCGAGTTGACGACTTATTGAACTCTGCATGTATATAACGATGTATCACGATGGCAGCAATGAGGAATGATTGTAAAAGTAGTGACTCAGACTTTGTTTTATCAAATCCGACTTGAAGTTCCACCCGAGGCTTGGCTTGCTTACGACATCTGTTATCTTCTTCCCGTCTCGAGCACAGCCCAAGAGCGAAACGAAAAAAGTGTGTGAAGGCCGGTCAGACTTCCATCGGCACCCACCCCGGTCAAGCGCCCAAAGGCAAGACCTCGAATCGGGGTACAGATCATCGCCACCCTCTATACAGCTGCAGCCCGAGAGCTAAGCAACCGCCACCTTTGCAGGCGGGTCGAGAGTTAAAGGTTCTCGCTGTAGGGTGCCGAGGATATGGATCATCAACCCGGGTGGGATCTGTAGCTCCTTTAGGGAACACAAAAGTGGACGACTACTATAGAAATGATTCTCCTGTTGGTGGGTTTGTGATTAGGGCGTGCTCTCTGAAGGGGGTTGATTGCTGTTGTTGGGGGGTGGCTTACTGAAGTATTGTCGACATGAAGAAAAAAAGAAAAAGAAGAGGAAGAGGGACGGGTTCGACGGGAATATATAACTGCTGTGGCTGGTCCGTGCATGCAGATTCTGTGAGTGGACCCGGTGGAGAGACGGGGATGCTGGTGGAGTCTCTGGAATCAGACGAACATGGTGTGCATTTTTGGTGGAGTGTTTTTCCAAGCTTGGACATCCACCTGGCAACCCAGTCAAGCAGAACCACCTGGCCTAGCCAACAAGAACAAGGCAAGTTTATTGATGGATAATGTCAATTTCAACCGAAAATACACAAGGAGGATGTGATCATACAGGGCCAAAGCCCTTCAAGCGGACTTCAATGTCAGCCTGGATGGGCCCATCTGTGTTTCTCCAGATCTTGATCCCATCCAGCTGCGAGGGCAAGTCCTGCAACACCATCTCTGCTCCAAAGCTCCCACCACACTCCCTCATAATCTCCACCAACGCATTCCCCCTCCCCCCTCCCCCCGCCAACATCAACCACAAACGCCCTCTCCGGCTCCGCTTCCACCTGCTCTCGCAGTTGTCCTGCCCACGGAAACATGCCCCTCCCCAGAATTACCTGATGCCGCGCCATCAACTCCATCGCGCGCTTCCAGATGGCCGCGTACACGGGGTCCAGCTCCAGGGCCTCAAAGAAGGTCATCTCCCCGTCGACGCCCATCGCCCATGCCAGCGCGCTCCGCCGCGCGTCCTGTGTCTCGGCCGCGCTGCTGTGGCTGCGCAGGTAGTCGGCCGCGCGCCAGTACCGGTTCATCGGCTGCGTGCAGCATGCGCGCCACCACGCGTGGCCGTCGTCTCCGTGCAGTGCGGCCGAGGCGGGCGTGTGTGCTACTGCTACTGCTGTTGCTGTCCCTGATGATGAAAGGGTAGGGGTCAGGGTGAAGAAGCCTTCGAGAACCAGGGCACGGGGGAAGCGCGCTGTGAGAGCGCGCAACACGTAGTCAGTCAGTAGGCAAGGTAGATATCATTCCCCACTACAGGGACTGACGAGAGGGGGGAAAAGGGGAACGAAAATAATGAAGGGAGGTTGCACACAGAGAATCGACGCATCCACCCCAACCTTTGAGGATATCTCCTCAACAGTGACAGCACCACCGCCGACAGGCACGGCATCAAACAGGCCCAACTCGACACAGGCGTTGATGATGATCAGAAACAGGCTCTGTGGTTGGTCACGTCAGCCGGGTTGATTCATTCGGGTTCATCTGTTAACATGCCTTGATGAGGTAACAGCGCCAGGCGGCTCCTGCAGCGCAAGCCGGACTTCGTCAACCTGGCGGAGCAGAGCGGCGCGGTTATGAGGCGAGCCATCGTGTTCGTGCAGCTGCTGGAGGAACTCCTCCGTTTTGGCGATGGCAGCTTTGATTGGCCATTTTTTTTCTCTTTGATATTTATCTTGACTGTGATGTCGTGACTAAGTAATAGATGTAATTACGAAATTTAGAGTTGTGATGATTGAGGGGAAGAACATTCAATGGGGGATCATAATTATAGAAGTCCTAAGCACGGCACGTTCCCGCATCCAATATGTGCAGCTCAACCTGCAGTGCGACGCCAGCTGATGCCAATACCATGACCAGCACGGGAGGCAGTGGCTTGGTGCAGCAATGGTCAGTCACTGCCACCACCATCTTCTTAACCTGCGGAAGCTTTCCCGGCAAATACAAGGAGATCAGTATCGTTGCAAAGAATAAGACACGCCGGGTGCCCCTTGATAAAAACTACCTGATTACGCCTGCACCAGATGCTTTTGTAATATCCAAAAAAGGGGGTTGGGGTTTTGTTCACCCGCCTTGGGGTATAACCTTTCCAGCCCGTGAAGTCCAGCGCTTTAAATCCAAGTCCAAGAAACAACACAAAAAGAGACAGAATTAGGGAGGGAAGAATGCAAGTACCGCCCGACAGCTCTGCTTCAATGCAGCCTGAGGTGCATCTGTATCCTTGGCTTAGCGATCAGGGTGTTGCGTCAAAACCTGAACGCTGGTGGTGGTCCTACGCAATCCGATACACCTGGCTAACAGCACCGAGCCCGTCCTTGGAGTAAAGTGCCAGGAACCTCGTCCCATCCAGCGTGTACAGCACCGGCCAGTGGGCACCGATATCCGCCGTGACTGTGGCAAGGACAGTACTCCCATCGCCGAAGCTGCTCCACTTCCTCCCTCCGCTGACGCTGGTCACGACCTTCATCTGCCCTCCGTCGACTTCGGGCAGGCTGGGCACGGCTTCATTGGTCATGAAGCTGGCGACGAGCGTGCCGCCGACGTTGATCACCATGGGCGCGCCAGCTCCTTTCCCGTTGGCGGCTGTGTAGATCTGCGCGCGCTCGCCCCAGGTGTAGCCGTCGTCGTGGGACAGCACCCGCATGACGGAGAAGCGACCCAACTCGGTTGTCTCGAAGACGCATCTTTCAGGGGCTCGTGTTAGGTCTCCATTTGGTAATGATTGAGGGAAAAGAGATAGTACATCAGATTGCCATTTCCGTCAACCTCGGCGACGCCCGTCATGCCGTCGCGCGATGATGACTTGTCTCCTCCCGACACTATGACGGACCCGCGCCAGGTCTGCCCGCCGTCGCGCGAGTACTTCATCACGTTGTCTTGGTCGTTGGCGTTGTTTTCGCTCGAGTAAAACACCTGCACCGTCGCCCCGTCTCTTGCAATCCGGAGAAACGGCTCCCACAGGCCATTTTTGTTGCCGGGGGTAGCTGCTCGCCCGTCCACCTGCGACAGGAACCGCCATGTCTGCCCGTCGTCGTCGGAGCAACAGATGGTGATGCGGTACTGCGTATACTCGCCCGTCGAGGCGATACGGTCGTGGTTGCGGAAGGTGTAGAGGATGCGCCCCGACGGCAGCTGGAGTGGAAAGGCGTTGTCAATGTCGTGGGTTGCGCTGTCGGCGCGCCAGACTTCGCCCAGGCGCTGCCATGACCTGGCGCCGTCGGTGCTGCACGCCACGCGCAAGACATGGACGCTGCCGTCTTGGGCTGCATAGCCGGCGATCATTTCGTTGGCCGTGTTGTTGTGGAGCGGGCTGGCGCGGATGTAGACGCCGGCTGGGTCGATCACGACGGGATCGCCCGCCCGCTGCACATTGGCTGCCATGGTAAGGCCTGCAACAGCGAACCCTAACGCGAGGAACCGCGAAAGGGACGGGAAGGTCATGATCGGCGAGATGGGCGGCAACAGGCTTTTGGGAAAGAGGATCGGGGACCACATCGACCAAGAATCTGGATGGCGCTCCCCCAACCTTTTTCATAATTAAGACTGGCTTTGCCGTGTCCCTGGGCCCGGCTGATTCGGATTTTCCAGGGAAACAGAAAACAGGTCCGCGCCCTAGAATGGTAAAAGACGAGTTAGGTTCTGAACCAAACTCTGCCCTGCCCTGCTGTGCCGTAGTGCGAGTGGGACCGCACCTTGCGGAGCTCACATGCTTAGTTTTTCCTACTTGAAGAAACCGATACGCCCAAGACACCCCCCAAACACCGCCATCCGTTCAACGTCCCAAGGTTCGGAGGAGGTGGCACGGGCACATCCGAAACACTAACACTAAATACGCGATACCAATACTACCCAATACGCATCTGGTGGAGATAGAGTTTGCCCCCGACAGTCTTGGTGAAACTGCGAGCTTGTGCTTAGTTGCGCAGCGCTTGCTTTAACCCGTGCCTCGCCAGCCTCAACCGCTACGGTAGGTAGACAGGGAGAGTGAGGCGATCCGTGCACCAAAGGTCTGGGCCAAATATGGCGACACTCGGGTCCAACTGTCTGGGTTAAAGATGATAATAGGGCAAGCATCGGCGTCTCGCCGCATTGACCTCGGGTAGGGCAAAAAGTGTCGGTGGTCAGATGGGGGGACGGTAAAGGTGCTCACATGAGCGGAGCGAGGAGATGTTGCAACCGAGAACAGTCGAGCAAACAGGCCGTTGCCAGCCAGAGGAGAAGGTGATTCCACGACATGCCCACCACGTTTCCCACGTGATGCTGCATTCATTGACGAAAATATCGTCCTCCTCTCCAACTGCAGCGCGCCAAGTCACCCGCGTTGACCCCGGGACAACCACGTGTTTAGAGGGCCAGGATAAAGGTCTTGCCGTATGTATGATGCTGTGATGCCATTCTCGATCGACGACGGACAGGCGGGATGCCAGGTTATTGGTCTTGGTCGGACCCCACGACTACGGCCGTCTTCTGTCGTTTCGTCATAGGAATACTGACAGCGTCACCGAGACACGGATCGGTGATGGGACTCAGTGGCAGACGGTGTCTTGTGCTCGATGGTGTGCGGCTTTCAGCAGTAGCCGACGCTGGGGGCGTGATGTCGGCAAGGGGCCTCCGCTGACCACCCGATGCTGGTCCTCTACTGGGATGAGGCAAGATGATAATGGGAGCCAGAGGCTGTCTCCGTCGAACCGGGTTTGGGTGTCTCGCCACCTGCGAGGGCACGCTTCGACGAGATTGTATTGATGGCTTCGATACTCGCGACGGGTGGACGAGTACCGAGTCATGTTTGGGTCTCTTTTCTGCAGTTGAAATGCAAACTTGTGTTCCAAGTTCTGGGCGTTGGGGTTTACCACCAAGAGACACGGGCGTGAGAGGCGAGCGTGGTGACAAAGTAGAGCGCGTCATGTTGATCGTGACAGGCGTCGTGCTAGTGGAGGGACATGGTGTCAATTAGCGCCATCCGTGTATTCGCTCACACAGAATCAGGTCGGTAGGTCGAAAGCGTCTAGGTTGTCTCGCAGTCATTTTGGATCCTGGCGATGATTGGTAAAGAAAAACAAAATTTGCGCGAGGAAGGGGCGTTGTTGTTATTCACTGATTGTAGTTTGGCAGTTACCCCGCCAAGAAACACCTCGACGCGTTTGCAGATCGCGACGCGGGCCTTAATGCTTTCTCTGGCCATTTTTCTGGCCACCCCACCTTCTAGGTTGTGCCCTTGCCACGCATTTTCCTCTCTCACCTATTTTCCTCTGCCGCGTCTTTGGTTTTGTCACGTCTTTTGCTTTGTGTCCTTTTTGCAACTTGCTGTCTAAAGTCTAGAGGTTGTCAACGGAGGACAGTTTGTTCCCCTGAATACCTCTATCGTTTCAAACACGCCCCTCAACACTCTGCCTCACAAGTCTCGCTGGCTGATTGGATACACAGTGGATGATTTCCTGGGTTCAAGGTGGGTTTGCTTGCTTTAGACATCCCACAGGGACAGCTCGAGGTCTTTGCCATCGCCTCTATTAATTGAATATTTCTCTCATCGTTTGCAGGCTCTTGGACATCAACTACCTACCTAGACTGAGACCGACGACAAGTGAATCTCGCCAATAATCCGCTATATACGCCTTGTAATCGATGAGTTAGTCGTGCCATGATTGATTACCTGGAGGTGGGCTTGGTAAAAATATCGACAGGCAAGCAATGATGATGGTTCTTCTTCAGCATAGTTGTTAGATTAGGTCATTGGATGTGGTGTGTGGACTCACTTTTACTTGTGTTTGTTCTCATTGTGGGTTGTATTGTTTTTAATGCATTTGCAATAGAAATTTCCTTGCCGTTTTGTAAGTTGTAAGTTGTTGATCCATTGGAGATTTCGCGGCATAATTAGTCCCTGTTTACGGGCCAGCGTTGAGACTAGGCTCAAATAAATCTTAGGAAATGCTCACCCATCCCAGACTTGCAGTCATTTGCTACAAATCTCATGAAGCTGGGCCCGACATTATCCGTCGGTGCCCTTCCACTAAGTAAAACAGCCATCCGATATCCTTATCTGCAGTCAAGCTGCCCCTGGGCGACAGTTTAACTCCCGTTGACACTTTTTCTGGCACTGGGGGTGCATATACATCGGACTGGATTGCCTGCATGGCATCAAGCACATCACATGATGCAGCCGCATAGTCTACACGCCGTTCGTTTGTTCCTTCTTTTCCTCTTTGCACATCTCCACAGGAACCAACAGGTCCCGTTTCCTCTCAACACAACTACCGACCTTACCATTCTTTCTCCTGTGCGAAATCTTTGTCGATTTCCATCACCACCAGAAAAAATGCTATGTTTCTCTCCAAGCTCGTCTCAGTTTCGATGCTCGCTGCAACCGCCATTGCCGCGCCCGCGCCCGACGCTGTGGCTTTAACCTTGGCGGGGGCGACTCCCCGGCAACGCTGTCAACATGGTGGGGCTATCGCAACTTTCCAAGCATGGCACCCCTCTTGCCATCCACGACAAGATCGAGGATAGCTTCCGTGCCTGGGTGAAGGCCAACGGCACCAACCTCCAGGCGACCAAGCGCGAGATTGCCGAGTTGTGGGCAGCCAACAGCAAGGACCGCGGACAGGCTGAGGATTGCGTGTGGTACGACGACCATGGCCCTATCAACTGGTAAGACTAAATCCGCCCAACCTAAACATTATATGAATATCTCAGCGAGTAATTATTTAAACCTAATGTGGAATCGACATGGTCAGTTCGGATTGGACCATCACGTTCGGCGAGGACGATGGCTCCAACAGTCGAGCCCACACTTTAATCCTTGCCCAGAACTTCCACATCAATGTGTACAACCAGGTCGATTCCGCCTGCTACGCCCACGATCATGGTAAGTGCTTTCAAGTTGCACAAGGTGGGTGTCCTTCCTCCGCAACGAGCACCGGCTAATCAGCTACGGTCTACCTAGATGGCTCCTTCTGGATGGACCTGGGCCCCATGCAACCGCTCAACTAGACTATCTGGGCTCACCCGGGCAATATCTGCGACGCCTATGCGAAGCACGACGCCTTGTTTGGCAACGCTTGGCTTCAATATGCGGGCACTTTCTTCAACCTGCCTACAGACGATTGTTGCTTTCGATTCTACCACGGCATGGGCTGGCACTGCATCAGCCCCTTCTTCCTGACCGACCACGACACGAGCTACCCGTCGCACAATAACCCTTTTTGATACCGTTTGCGGTGTGCTGGAGGAAGGCGTGGCTAGGAAGGGTTCTAGTGATATACGAGGGAAGGAGTTTCGGATTCCACTCGGTACACTCAGTCCTCGACTAATTACTTCAAGTTCAAGAAGCTAGGTAGGTAGTAATCTCTTGTTAACACAAACCACAATTTCCACTTCGCCGTACTTTAGTTCTCTTTGTTTTTCCCGCTGTGAGAGCGAGACTTCCTTAAATATTGTATAGTTAAGTCGAGAAAACGCTATTATGAGGGGCGCTAGTACTATTATATACTGCTTGACTGCATAGCTGCTTGACTGCAGTCGCATGACAGGAGCTCAACGGTTGCTGCGGCCCGCACGGCTCGCCCTTATTGGCGGTAGAGTGTGAGCCCGCTATACATTTTTTTTATCAGTAAGGCTTAGGGTTAATCGTGGGTTAATCTGAGCTTTTTTTTAACCCACTCTTTGCAAAGAGTGGGTCTCAAAATTGTTAAGTTAAAATCGTTGACCAAACCTACTTTTTTAGCGTATTTATTTTACTTAAAAAAACATATATAAAGTTAAATATTTATATACTTAATACTTTAATTTAACGTTTTTAATAACCTAATTATTATTATTTTGCTTAAAAGTAATATATTAAAAAGATTATATTAAAAAATTACTTAAAGTTTATATAACTTAATAGTTATTTATAATTAAAGTATGCTTTAAATAGAGCTACTATACTTAAATGCTAAAGTATAAAGTAATTACTTTTCATAATATTGTAATTATATTTAAATATAGTAAAAGTATAATTAACTTGCATTTAAAAGCTTTATGTAAAAGAAGTTCCTCTATAATAAAGTTAGGCTTAATTAGCTACTTTAAAGCCTTAATAATAATTAAAAAGGAAGCTCTTTATATATATATATAATAGCTTATTAAATTAGAGTTTTTTTATGTAAAAGACTTATTAGAAAATGTTGTTAATAGGTTATAAGCATAATGTAATCCTTTGCAAAGCTTTATTTTAAATAACTAGTATTTAAAATAGAAAAGAGATTACTTTTAGTTTATGCTAATAATATTTATTTGTCACAATGCTAACCTTAGGTTTAGGTAAATAGATTTATTATTAGATAGAGAGGTAGGAAGTTACTAAAGACTTTGTTAAGATAGTTAAATACATTGTTAATACCCTTGCCTACCTTAGCATCGCTTACTATTCGCTTATGCACTTTAGTGCCATAATAGTACTGCACCCCTAAAGTACATTTAACTATAAATAACTTTAAAGTCCTTAGTCAGAATGCACGAACTTGGTTTCGTTTTCTAAATAGTGAACATTCGTTTCTTAGGCGGTCCAATGCCTATCTACTACGCCCTATTATTCAATTAGAGTGTATAAACTTAGTCCCATTCCAAAGGAAACGAACATCCTTCTTTTAAGTAGTCCGGAACCTACCTACTACGTCCTATTATACTACGTATAGCTATATTGCGTTATCCTATTGCCTATATAGCAATAACGTATAATCTATACGTTAGTTATTTATTAATTATCCTTGCTAGCGTAGTAGAGTTGTTAGTTAGCTATTGCGCTAATAACTTATTATTATTTACTTTTCAACCACGCCCCTTTAACCTTTTATTTTTAATAACCCACTCCCTTCTTCTTCTTATATTATAATAACCTTATTGTAACTATATTGCTTACTACTTTAAACTTTTATATACTAATTATTTTCTTTAAACTACTACTCTATTTCTAATTTTTAAAGGAAAATGCTTTATATTGGGGCTAACTGCGCAATATATTGCAATATATGCAATGCCCGCTATTGTACAAAAAACAAGGTTAAAAAGTAAAACGTTCCTATTTTATTAGAAGATTTTATATACTCTTATTATATTTATACTGCATTGAAATAATATAACCTAAATAGCGTAACTCCCTTTTGCATTAACTATATAGTTAAGTTAACAATTAAAATTAAATACAACTAATGCATTAAGTAAAAGGATATATATAATTAAATAAGTTTTTTTATATTCTAATATTATTAGTTTATTACTTATTATTTATAAGTTTTTACAATTATACAAAATAATATTATAAAGCTTTATAAATTCTTTAAATTTACTATTTGCTTTTAAAATAAAAAAGATAATAAAAAAAACTATACTTTTAATAAAAATATTTATATTAAAATCGCTAAAAAAGCTAACATTTTACTTACTATTTTTATTAATATTAAAAAAGCTATGTAAGCTTATTATAATTTAACTGTTAGTAAAAAAGTAGCTAATAAGTTAATAAGTTTATACTTTATATTTTTAGTTTTATTATTTTTATATTGCTAATAGGTTATTGTTATACTAAGGTAGTTAAATTATTTATAATATTGTGGTTAACGAGCATTATTAGCTCTGCGCTATAATGTACGCCTATTTTAAGCCTTATAGTAACGTTGCTAATATAGAAAAGTAAAAGCAACTACTAAAGCCTGTTTTACTAGCGGGCGACCTAGTGTACAATACTTAGGCTATAGCTAAGAAGTCCTTTTATAGTTGCATTATAGCAATCTTCTGTTATACTTTTGAAAAGAAGGTTGTATTTGATTAATAAGCTACCGTTTTGTAGTAAGAGCTTGAAGCTACTTTGCTAGTTGTTTAAGTTATATTGTAGCTATTTGCTTTTTTTTTTATTTTATACTACTTTTGTTTTTTAAGCTAGGGCTTATTTTGTCCTTATATTATAACACTTTATCGTTGCTTATAATTTACTACGCTCTAAGTATTTAGTAATTAGCGTAGCGTATTACTTTCCTTCTACTTTTAATTTATTTCCTACTTAGCGCTTTTTTATTAGCGGGTTTGTACTCTTTGTACTTTTAAACGCTAAGAATTGGAAGCTGCTTTTGGGGTTAACTTTGCTTGTTTTTTAGGATAAAGGGTTGTTTAGGGGGTTGTAGTAAAGTAAAGCAGTTTGGAGGTTTAGGTTTGTTTGAGTACTAATAGTAAAACGTTATAATGTTGTTATTATATCCCTTAATATTATTCGCTAGTTTCTAGGTTGTGCAGTATAAGTGTAGCTATTTAATTTTATATTATAGAGTATTTTGTTTAACGTAAAAGTTAAGAATAGTATTAAAAAACTATTTTAAAGTCTTTTTGTTATTAGGATTTGTAATAATAACCCTTTTTACTTTATTATTATATTTTTAATTAATTATATTTTGTTTTAGGAAGCTAAATTAGTATAATTTAATTAGCAAAACGTAAAAAATAAAAAATATTTTAAACTTTAGTAGTAAGTTAAGCGTAATAATATAAAAATAAACTTTAATAATTTTAAAAGGGCTTTTTCATTTATTATTAAGTTTAGCTATTAGATAGGCTGTTTTAAGGTTTCACATATTTACCCAAATACAATCGCTTAACGAAAACTAAAGGGCTTTCAATTAGTACTAATTTATAAAGTACGCGTATTACTTTTAAATTTTTATTATAAATGCTTTTATTTAGTCTATTACTTGCTTAATTCTCTTTTAAATAGTTATTACATTATTAAACTCTTTTTACTATTAGAGCGTTTAGGGAGCAAGGGAGGGGCAAGTTAGTTTTATACTTATAGTTAAATTCTATTTATAATTTGTAAAAAAGGGGAATAAGCTAGTAATTTTTAAAATTTAGTTATTATTAGAAAACTTAGTAATAAGGAGCTAATTAACCCAATTATTTTAGTAAAAAGCGTAGTATACTTATAAATAACATTTAATTATAATATTAACAATTTTTATTTAATTATTAGTTTAAAAGTAAAATATAATTAATGCTTATAATATAATACTTAAGCGTTTACTTAGCTTTTTGTAAAAAGTAAAAACAAATTACAAGCTTTAGTTTAAAATAATAAACGTTAAAGTATTATAAAGTTTATAAACTTCCCATACAAATATATTTGTAAAAGTAGCCATTAACGTATTAGAGATTAGAATAAAGTGCTTTATTTTCATTAAGCGATTAATTATAACAAAAAAGTACTTATATACTATACTTATATATTAGTAATAAGCTAATATAGTTTATTAAAATATTAACTTATAACCTATATAAAATAAGGAAAGGTTATAAAAAACTTACTAAAGTAATTTAAAAGCTCTTTATTTAAAAGTATATATAATAGCTTTATATAAACGTAGCAATATTACAAAATATTTACAACTAATAATATATTTATTATAATAAATTATATATTTTAAACTACTTAAAATGCCTGCTTAGCAACAACCTATACGTCTAATATAGGATTTGTAACTTAAAGTTCATATTAAGGAGGGCAAATAGTTAATTTTTTATAAAGAAACGCTTACTAACTACTTTACAATTATACATTTCAGCTTGCAATTTTTTTTAAATAAAAGGTAAGAATTGTTTATATTTTAAATTATTAATAGCTTTAATAGCGCTTTAAGTAATATAGGAAATTTTATATATATAGTTAATAAAAATATTAATTAGTTTTAATATGTTAATAATTGCAAAGTAAATTATTAGCAAAATAAAGTTTATAATCTACTTATATATAAAAAGGAAAGTACGTATATAGTTTGCAATTTTATTATTTAATATATCGTTAAAGCTTATAAACTAATTGCCTAATAGTTAAAATAAAGCATTAAAGACTATAGCTTTTAATTCTAGTTAATAAGCAATTGTAAAGTGAAAATTATTTAAAAATTCTAACTAATAAATTTATTTTTAATTAAGCAATTTTATTATTAAGAAGTATTATAAGCTTTTATAGTCCATTAAAACCTTCGTAGGGTTTTTAAAACTTTAAAATTCTAAGCGCTATTTTTTAAAAGCTTTAATAATAACAAGCAATTCCTTATTATAAATCTTATAATTATACTCTACTAAGTTATATTTAATTAAAAAGAAAACAATTAAGTAGCGTACTCTTTATACGTTATATTGTAAGAGAATGCCCTTAGTAGCCTAATTAAAAGTGTTTACTTTAATAATTATTTGTAATTTAGGGTTAAAGTACAATAGAATTAAGGCTAATATAAAAGCTACTTTTAGCTTTTTAAACGCTATTATCACCTCCTATTTTAAAGAGGATTAATAGTTCTTATTTATTAATAATGTAAATAAGCATACTATTCCTAAAAAGCTATTAATAAAGCGTTAATAAAAGTTAATAAAATTTATAAAACGTTAAAGCTTTTTAAATAAAATAAAAACTTACTACTTTAAAATTGCTAAAACCTTTTTAAAGTTTATTTAAAAGCTATTTATCGATATAATAAATTTTAAATACTTTATTTTCTTAATATAAAATTTGTACTTACAAATATTAATTATAAAGTTAATATTAATAAGCCGTATAATAACCTTACGTACGTATTGCTAATATATTTTACGTAATTTACTATAAATAAAAATGTTATTAAAGTATACTATAACGAATTTATTAAAAATATTAAATAGAGTATAATTAATATAATGTTAAAAAAAGCTAAAAGTACTTATTATACTAAAATTTACTATTAAGCATTTAAAAAAGCTAAATTAAATAATAAAAGCTATTTTCTACTTAGTTTTAAAGGCAATATAAAAGTAATTAAAAGCTATAATAATATTAAACTTAGTAAAGTACTTCGCCTTTTCCAAAGTATTTAGTATTTTTTAAATTAATAAAATAAAGTACTTATTCTTTTAAATAATATTATTTAATTTCTAATAGTTAATATAAACTTGGATACTACTCTTTAATTTGTAAGCGAAAAAAATAAAAGCAGTTACTATAAAGTTACTAAAATAAATAAAACCTTTCATTAAATAATTATTAAAATATTTTTTAATAACCTTAAATTCCGCTAATAATATAGCTTAAAGCTTATAATAAAAAAAGGTTTAACTTAATAATAAATTAATTTTATAATTAAACAAGTAATAGGAAAGTAAGGTTTTAGCGTTTGTAAGCAAAAAGCTTTAAATTAGGTTATAGAATTTAGTAAGGAGTTTAGCTTTAATTTCCTAGCGGGTAAGTAATAACTTATTATTAATAAATTTTTTAATATTCTTTTCTATAATAGCTTTTAACTAAAGTACATCCCCAATTTATTTTTAGAATGCTTAAAAGCAGAAGTATAAAGTTTTATTAATTTCTAGCTTATTAGTAAGAATACTTTAAAAGAATATGTAAAAGAGTTGGGTAATAAGGTTTTTAGTAGGGGTTAATAGTGTAGTATTATTTAGGGGGGGTTGTAAGTTTATTAAAGTTATTTTTAAAACCAAAACGCCTTTTTATTAGAAGAGGAATAAAAAGTTTGTTACGCTAAAGAGTTTAATATTATTTATTTTTGTAAGTTTAGAAGTCCTTAAAACTAATTATTAAAGGGGGAATTAAAGGGGCGGTTGTTTTTGTTTTTGGCTCTAGTATTATTGCTTACGCTTTAACTTTGGAAATAACAGGTTAATAAATAAGGATATATTAATAATCTTGCCTTTAAAGTTAATAATCTTTTAAGATTAGTTAATAATAGAGTTATAAAAGCAGAGCTACAAAAAGTTAAAAATAATATTTAGGCTATTAAGTAGCTAAATAAACAAAGCAATCTTTTTAGAAAAAAAGGATATAAATTAGTTAAAAAAATAATAGTATATTACTAACCTAGTGGACGTACTGTTAGTAAAATGAAGGTAACATAGAGTAAGTAAAGCTAGTTAGTAGAAATTATAATAGTATATAAATGAAATGTTAATAAACTTAGTAAAGGAATATTTTAAGTTCATTATTATTATAGCTAATATAGGTTAGGAATTATTATTTACTAATAAGGAAGTAATAAAAAATGTTATATTAGGGCTTATAAAATAAATATATAAATTAGAAAGTTAGGGTAATTATAACTTTAAAAGTAGCCTTTAATTACATTTAAAGTTAAAAGCTATTTTTTTTTTATTTTAGTATTAATTTTAAAAAGTTTTATAAGTAACGTAATCTTAATAGACTTAAAGTAGCAAAAAGGGTAAATGGAAGTGTAGTAGCTAGAGTTATTGCAATATATAAAAAAGTTTAATATTTATTAGCATTTACGCTTAGTTAGTATAAGGGGGGCCTAAGGATTAGTTTACATTTTGTTAAACTATATAGCGTTTGGGTTAAAGGTAGGTTAGTACTTTTATAGTTGCGCAGCAGGTTTATTATAGAATTAGAAGGTGTTGTTTACAATATTATTATTAAAGTCCTATAAAAAAACTACTTATTTATTAAAATTATCTTTTTTTAATTGCTATAAGCTAATAATTAAAATAAAAGCTTTTTAAAAGTTTTTATTAACTTTAGCTTTTAAACTATTAACTTAAGAACAACTTTTATAATTAATTTAATTAGGTAAATAAATAAATTTATTTAAAAAGTTAACAAATAGTAGCTTTTTTGTTAGTATTTTTTAAAAGAAGAGTTTAAAGTTTTTCTTTATTTAAGTATATATATTAAAAATAATATAGTAAATATCCAAAGTTGTAATTAAATTAATATAATTTTATAATAATTTAAGTTAAAATAAAAATAATAGCGAATTAATAATAATAAGGTTAATTTAAACTTTAATATAGCTATATATATCGTTATTAAGTTACTAAAAAACGTAAAAGATTTTATTATTAGGAAAGGGGAATACATTTCGGTTTAAAGCTAGTTTAACATAAACAAAAGACTGCTAATTAGTATATTCCTTTTATTATTTAGCGGAAGACAATTCCGTACTTGTAAAAAAAGGAGGCTCTATTCCTTTAAGGCGGTTTAAAGATAAAGTAACGCTATTAGGGGTAATTAGGCTAAGAGTTAGATTTGGAGTAAGTAAAGGAGGTATTAGCGTGTCTGTAATGTACATTTTTGCAGTTTAAAGTTCACTATATATAATAGCGTAATAAGCTATTTTTAATAATAAGTTGTTCGTAAAAATGCTAATTTTACTAAAGTGTATGCAAACCTTTTTAAAAAGGTCTTTATAGCATTTAAAGTACGTAGCGGTTTTGCTAGCGTATTGCTTTATTACTATCTTTTAGGCTTTATATAACTCTTTTAACTATTTAGAAAAGTTATTAAATTAAAAGCGGTAGTTATTAATTTGCTCCTTTTACGCTTATATACTAGTATTAATATATCTACAAAGTTGCTAGAATTGTATTCTGATAATAAGGTTGTAATTAGTAATTTTTATAAAGGTAGTGTAATTATTAGAGCTATTGCATATAATTTTGTTAAAAGTTAAGAATTTTTTAACAAAAATTAATAATAGCTTATTTAGTTTAGTAGTTTTAATAGTTAGGTATAAGGAGGGGAGGGGAATGTTGGCTAGCGTTCCGTTGTTGTTATTAAGGTAGGATATAATTGCAGAGTGTTTAGGGTTTAGTGTAGGTTAAGGGTAGGTGGCTTTCGATTTGGTTGCATTTAGTTAGCGTTCCGCAGGTAGCAGATTGCGTTTAGGTAGGGAGGAATTGGGTTTCTTTTAAGGGTAGGTTAGCGTTATATTAAAGGTTTGTTAGGAAAAAGGAGGGGTCGTATGCAAGTAAATGTAAGGATAGTAACCCTAAATATTTTTTAATAAAAGTTTAATAAACTATTATAATGCCAACTTTAAGTTTAGGTAAATAGATTTATTATTAGATAAAGAGGTAAAAAGTTACTAAAAACTTTGTTAGGATAGTTAAATACATTGTTAATACCTTTGCCCACTTTAGCATTGCCCACCATTCGCTTGTAGATCTTAGTGTCATAACATTATTATTATTAACGGAAAGTAAGTATTAGCAAACTAAAAAATTAAGTACATAAATACAATTTTTAATAAATTTAATAATGCTATTAATATATATAATATTATAAAATTATTTTATTAGAATGCTAATAAAATAAAATATTATTTAGCTATATTTAATAAGAATTTTAAAATTTTAATATTAAAATAAAAAGAGAAAAAGAAAATTAATTATTAAATTTCTTTTTTAATTAAATATAAAGTATTTACTTTATTACCTTTTTAACCCAAAGTTATTAACTTTTATAATAAAAGTTTTATAACTTGTATTAGTATAAGTAATTTATATAATATAACTATTCCTTTTTTTAATATTTTTAAATAATAATTTAATAATATTTAAAATAATAATTGATTATATAATAATATTTAATTTACTTAATTTAAAATAGTATTTAATAATGTTAAAATTATAATAAATTAAATAAAATATTTTAATAAGCATTGCTTTACTTTATATACTAAGTTTTTAAATAGAAAATAATTATAATAAAATAATTTAATTATAATAAATATTAAAAGAATAAATTATTTATAATAGTTAATATTTAATTTAATTTAGATTATATTAATCCTTATTATGCTAAACGTTAAAAAGTTATATTTAATAAATAATATTACAAACAAATCCCTAAATAGTACTATACTACTTAAAATCCCTATTATTATAACCCTAATAACGATAATAAAAACAAGCAATATTAGGTTAATTAACAGTATAAAAGTAGTAATTAATTTAGTAATAGAAATAGCAATTAAGGAAACTATTATAGTAGCGGCGGATTCTAATAACTATTCAAACTTTTTAGTAGTAATAACGGTTATAATAGTAATAATGTTGAAAAGTACTTTGTATGCAAAAAACAAGGCTATTAGTTTATAAAGCACTTAATTTTTAAGTGCTAATTAAAGTAATAGTAATAAAAACGCTATATATAGGAATATAGTAATAAAAATAACGATTTTGCAATATTTTTAATTGATTATAAAAGTATTAATATTAGCAGTTTTAAAGTTAAAATTAAAATTAGCATTAGCAAATTTAATATTTAGTATAATTAATAAGAATTAAATTTAAATATACTATTTGAAAGCTTTTATATATCCTATTATATAATTAATAAGGATATAACTACTATTATTCTAAATAACCAAATAACTATTTATACTATTATAAAAGCTAACATTTTTAAGTAACAAACTTTTAATAAACTTACATATATTTTCTATTTTAAAAGCTACTATAATATAAAGATTTTTTAAGAAATTATACTTAATATAAAAGTAGCTGGAGTATTAATAGTTAGTAAAAGTTAAGTTTAAATACTATAAAAGAAAATTCTAAATATGAAGATTAACTTTTTAATAGCTAATAATTATTAAGTATAATTTAATAATAACTTCGAAAGTGTTTTTTTTAGTATTGTTGCTATAAAAACCCTATTTGGTATTTTTAACTTCTAAATTATACAAACGAATACTTTATTTCTACTTTACCTTTTAAATATAAATAAATATAGTATTTACTTTAATAATATCCTTAATATTATTGTATATAAAAGAAAAAGCTATCTAATTGTTTATAAATAGAATTATTTATTCCTTTTACTAAACAAACCCCAAAAAACTATAATTTAATGCAATATAATAAAAACCAAGTTATGCTAATTATACTAGCAATTCGGCTACCCTTTAATTAAGCGCCTATATAAAGTACTTACCCATGCTAATTATAACGAGCTTAACTAAAATATTATAAAAAAAATTACAAAGTTCTATTACTAATATTAAATATATAGCAGCTTGCTTAGCTAATTCCAATTTATAATCTGTAACAATATTAACTTCAATTACTAAATTCTTGCAAATGTTATATATATTAGCGAAAAGCCTACTATTTATATTATTAATAAAGCAATTACTTTTTAAGTAATATAGTTCTTTTATAATATAATAGCAAAAGCTATTTAAAATATTATTTAAACTATATAAATTAATATATACATTAAACTACTTAATATTATCGTTATTAACGCTAATACTAACTTTATAATAGTAGAATTTTATAATAACGCTAAAATAATAGCAATTACTATTAAAAAAGTTCTTATTAAAGCCTACAATTTAATAAGCAAGCTAGAGCATTACTATAAACTATTACAACGTGCGTATAAAGTTATTTTAGTAGATTTGTAAAGTACTAGTATAATGTTAAATTAAGTTTTATAAATAGTTATAAAAGCGGTAAACAATACTACTAGCTTTAACGGACTAGTTTTTACATGACTTATTTTTAAAACTTATTTATGCATATTTTTTTTATTATTACTGTTATTATTTATCGAAATGCGCGCAAATACTATATATAAAGTAATAGCTAAAATGCAAAAGGCTAAGGCTAAACGTTAAGTTAATAAAGCCTTTACTATTTGGAATAGGTTAAGTACCCTTACAACCTTCAACCTTCTATTTTAAAGCAAAGTTAAAGTATAACGGGAAGTATAAAGATAAACTAAATTATATATCCTACTTGTATAAAACGGAAAAACCTATATAGTTAAAATTAATAGAAAACCAACCAATTTCTAAGTTATAACAATTAAGCTATACTACTAAAATAAGACTATAGTTATTCCAAATACTAAAATTAATTACAATTTTAACTATACCCTTAATTACAATAACAATAATAACTGAGCACTACTAAAGGAAGTACCCCCAGCCCCAAAATAACGTAGATAGCCTTTTAGCTTTAAGAATAAGCCTAAAATCTAGACTCCTAATACTAATATTACTATAATTGAAAAAGTTATTTTTATAATAGCGTATATAATAGCGAAAGAGCAAACCAACTATAACTTAGCAATTTAGCTTTGAAAAGAAAGAAAAATTATAATTGTAAACGAATTATTCAAATAATTTAACGAAAAGGAAATTAACGCCTTTATTTTAAAAGGAATATTTGAATTTAAGTAGTACAACTCCAAAAAGTATAGTAATATATATATTTTTAAGTTACGCTTAGTAAGAGAAATTAAGAGCAAGGCTACTAATATGTCTTATAAGAAGTTACGCTTTATTATTCAAAGTTATAGTAATAAAAGTAAAAAGGTAATTTTTATGTAGAGCCTAATAATTTAGTAGGCTAATTAACGAATTATTATCGCTTTCGCACCCTTTTTTTTACTTTAAAAAATAAAGTTATAATTTTAAAATATTATATAAGTATATACTTAATTAAAAACTCTACTATAGTAAATAATTCTAATACAACTTTTTAAGGAAATCCGCCACCTACACCCTAAAGGAATAATTATAAAGGTTATTCAACTACTATATAGCATTCCTAAAGCAAGAATATACTAGTAAATAACTTATTTTAAGCACTATTGGGAGCAATTAAATATAACAACTTCTATTTATAACCTTTACTTGCTAGTTATAGCGCTTAATTTAAAGCACTTCGTAGTAGTTAGTATATAAACTAACGATATAATTAAGCTAAGCAATATAGAATTTAAAGTATTAGAAAACAATAAACTTAAAGAAGTTAAGTTTATAACTAAGCTAAAAGAACTGCTAACCCTAAAGAACCTAATAATTTTTAATAGCTACATTTTGGCTTATAATAACGAGAACTTTACTTTGTAATAAAAGAAGCAAAGCAAAAAGCTTTAAGAAGTTACTACCTTTTAGGAATACGTTAAGCAACGTGCGCATAGCGTATACATCGCTTCTATCTACCAACCCAAAGCAGTATTCAACCTATTTACTATAGCACAATACAAAGAACCCAAAAAAAAAGATATTGTTAGGATGAACAAACGAATCTAATAGCAAATAAAGAATCTTAACTATAGCTTTACTTTTATTTTAGTAGATTTTTTAATAGTAAAGTTATTCGTTTTTACTAACAGCTTATTCGCTAATAATAAGGACTTAAGCTTACAAATTAGCTTTATAATCTTCTTAATAAACGAAAAGCTATATAATAACGAGTTTACAATAACTAGCAACCTAATTCATTAGTCTTTTACTAAGTGCAAGCGGGTTACTCGTAGCGTCCTAGCTTCTAAGATCTACGCGATAGCTAATAGCGTTAATGCGGTAATTGCTTTTAATACTACAATTAATATAATTCTAGCTAAGTTGAATATTAAGAAGATTCCTATTATTATCTATACTAACTCGTTCTCCCTATATAAGTATTTTATAAAGCTTGGAACTACGAAAGAAAAGCAGCTTATAATCGACATTATAAGCCTGTAGCAAGCGTATGAAAAACAGGAAATCTTCGAGGTCCGTTGGATCTATAGAAACGACAACCTGGCCAATATTATAACCAAAGTAGGACCAAACAAAGGATTACAAACCCTTATCGATATGAACACAATAACGATGCGCGTGCAAGGGTAGGTTAAGCGTGATTATAAGGTTTATGACAACAATGATGAAGGTACGGCATAAAAGAGAGATTGCTAGTGTGGGAATAATGGCCCTTTAAGGGGCATGGAGCATTGAGAAGGTAAAAGGGATAGCTATTACGTGACTATAAGGACTATAAGGACCTATATGGATCGGCTACATTAAAAGGCTTCCTGTTAACCTAGTTAGGATCCTTCTTCTTACAAAGAACAAGATAGATCAATACAACCACCACACAACCTACTGGCTACCACTACGTGGCTAACCAAACCACCTATTATGATAGTTGTTGACTAACGTGATTGACCCTATCAATCCAACAAAAACTATACTTTGTTATTAATCTTATTAGCTTTTAAGCGCGTAGTAAGTTGGTTGTATTACAATAAATAATTCAACGTAGCTTTGTTGCTCTAGCAGCGCACAGTAAGTTAGTTATACTAAAGCGCTTAGTTTAATGTAGCCTCGTTGCTAGAGCCTAGCTAGATTATTAAAATAGTGGATTGAGCGCACGTTGTTAAAGCTTTAAATTAAGCGTACATTATTAATACTCTAAATTAAGCATGCGTCGTTAATACTCTAGATTAAGCGCGCATTATTAATACTTTAAATTAAATATAACTTGTCTAACCGTTACGTACTATTTTGCTAAGCTAGCTCCTAATAAAAAAAGATTGGCGGATAAAAAGGGTTAGTAGCTAGGGTAATAAAAGTAATGTATAATAGTTGCAAGGTCGATAATAGGCAGTTATAATACATTAGCAACACTAATCTCTAACTCTCTCTAACTCTACAAGCGCGCGGCCTCCTCTTTATGCTCCAAGCCCGTGCTCTCAGCCCCACACGAGCCACATAGCCCGCTACAGTTCCACTAGTGCAACCCGCCGTAACACACACTCCCCTAACCTACCTGTGCGCAACCCCCACCCATGCGCACGCACTACCCTGCAAGCTATATAGAACTATACTATAATATAACTACACTTTTATAAAGGAGCTTAGTCTTCCAACTATATATATAAGTAATAGCCCTTACTCACCTCTTATTACAAAGGCTAAGTTGAAGTCTTATACCTTTATTAGTCATTACTCACCCTACTTATTACTATTATTATAACTACCTTAATTAAGCATACCTACCCCACCTTATAATTCTTCAACCTTTATACTTTATAATCCAATTAAGCCAATTACTATAGTAAACAATACCTGCGAAAAAGGGAAAGCTACTCCCTAAGCTAGTTCATTACGAATATAAGCATTTAAAAACCTCATTAGCTAAACGTAAGGTAGCTAAGAAAAGGAGATTCTAACTATGAGCAAGCTGCTCCTTTTTAACTCTCAAACTACTTCTACTAGCATAAACCCTTAATAACTCCAAGCCCTAATAATGCAAGTGTTAACTAACGTTTTTATAGGGTTTAATAATTTTAGCACTACTCTAGCTAACCTTAATAGCTAAAAAGAACTAAGCTAATAAAAGGATAATAAGCTGCTTACTTACGTAATTAACAAGCTTAAAGCAAACGCTATCTTCTAAAAATGAAAAGACTAACTTTAAGCTATAAAGCAAAGTAATGCTATATGTGAAAGCTAGCCTAAATAGCTTCTTATTTAGTAAGCTAGCTGTAAGAGGGGTTAGTAGCTAGGGTAATGAGAGTAATGCACAATAGTTGTGAGGTTAATAATGGGCAAGTATAATATATTAGTAACACTAATCTCTAGCTCTCTTTAACTCTATAGGCGTGCAGCCTCCTCTTTATACTCTAAGCTCGTACTCTCAGCCTTATATAAGCTATACAACCCGCTATAGCTTTATTAGCACAACCCACTGTAACACAATTCTCCCCTCCCTATAGCCTCACCCTAAAGCTATTAAAAACTAAAACAATTATAAGCTTACTCTTTAAATAGTTATAAGTCGTTTAATCTTCTATTTAGTAGCTTTTAAATAATTATAAGCTATTTTAAAAAACTACGTTTAATATTTGTAAGCTTTATCAAATTTTATAATGCTATTTAAAATATATATTATAAATATAATATTTTAAAAAAGTTAATGAATTCGCAGTTTATACTTAACAAATAAGTTTAACTATATAAATTTAGTAACTCTTTTTTTTTAAATTACTATTATTATAATTCATTTACAAATTGGATTTTTTAAGCCCAAGCCTTTATTATAAAATTAAAAAGCTTACTATAAGAAGGGTTAGTAGCTCGGGTGACAAGAGTGGCACACAACACGCAGCGAGGTCGGTGATGGTTAGGTGTGGTGTATCGGCAACACTAATCTCTGGCCTCTCAACTCTCTGCGAGCGCGCAACGCTCTTCTTTTGTGTTCCAACTCTCTGGGCACGTGCCCTCAGCCCCTCAGCCCCACATGAGCCACGGACCCGCAAGTGGCTCCCGCTGGCACGGCCCGCCGTGACATGTTTATTAAAAACGGCTAAGATTTCCAATTAGCTTTAACTATGCTAAAAAGCTCCTATAGACTATAAAAAAAGCCTTTACAAAGCTAAGGTATAGCAAAGCCCAGATTTTATAAAAGGAATTTCAGACCCTAGCTAAAAACCCTTAAAAACCCTATATTAAGCTGCCTCCTTTATATATCCATCAAATAATACAAGTGCTATTACTTACCAAACTAAACTTTTAATTTCTTAACTACCTTAAAGGTATTATATACTACTAATATAGTAAGTTAAGGCACTTATAGCGCTATTACCCCCACTAACTTTTTACAATATTACTTACAATCAGGGCTTAGGTATAGAACGTTAGAATAGGGGGTAGTAGTAATAGCGAGGAGGACTAGTACTTTAAACTCTTAAATTTAGAGGATAATTTAGGAAATGGGAGGTGGTAAACGACGATTTCAATTGGATTATTCAAATTATTTTTAATAGAGTTAAACTAGGCTTTGCTTTTACTATTTAAAGCAATGTTTACTTTAATGTTATAATTAAATTGCTAAGCTAATATTAATAACTTTTAACGCTAATTTAAAAGCTTAAATTAATTATATTAACTACTAGTTTTGTTATATTTATTATATTGCTTTCTTTTTAAAGTTAGAAAGCTTTAATTTACTATAGCTTATTAACTTTAATAAAAGCTAGCTAAAAAATTATAAAATTTTCCCTTTAATATTTTAACTTATTAATAAAAAAAACTTGTATTATCTTCTAATTTTTTTATAAAATTAAAAATTTAAAAGGTGTACTATTAATATTTTAAAAGAACTTTAATATAAGCTAAAAGGGTATAGCTTTATATATAACTACTAATATTTTCGAATAAAGCCTTTACTTAAAGGTTTTACTAGTAACTTTAATAAGGAATATTGTTAATAGCGCACTAGCTTTTATAGCTATAATTTTTAATGTTATTATAAACTTAAAAAAAGGTTATATTAATATTTTAAACAAATTTGAAGGAAACTAGCTATTACTATTACTATTAGCATATTAAATAATAGTTTTTTTTAAAATAAGCAATTAAAGTGCTAAATATTTTTAAAAAAAATAAAATATTATATTAACTTTATAAATAAAACTATATTATTATAAAGCTATATTTACCCTTTAAATAAATAATAGTTAAACAAGTTAGCTTTATATATTTAAAGAAAACCTTACTAATAGGTAAATTATAAAGAGTAGTAGCTTTGCAAAAGCTTTAATTATTTTTATATTTCAAAAAGATAGAACTATATATTTTTATATTAATTATTAGAGTTTAAATAAAATTACTATTAAAAACTAATACTCTCTTCTACTAATTAGCAATTTAATAAACTAATTAATAAATGTACAATTTTTTATTAAGCTAAACCTTAAGAATACTTACTATTAGATTTGGGTCCACTAGTTTAACTAATAAAAAATAGCCTTTAAAACCTATTATAGCTAATTTAAATATATAATTATACTTTTTAGCTTAACTAACGCTTTAATTACTTTTTAAGCTTATATTAACTAAGCTTTTACTAACTTAATAAATATATTTTATATTATTTATTTAAACAATATCTTTATTTACTTATATATTTATAAAAATTATATCGTTTATATTTTATAAATTTTTAATTACCTAAAGTAAGCCTAACTTTTTATTAAATAATTTAAATATCCTTTTTATTAAAAATAAATTAAGTTTTTAAGCTTTTTTATTAGCAAAAAAAGTATTTCTATAAACTGTAAAAAAATAAAAGTAATTTAAAAGTAGCTATTACTATAATTAACTTAAAAAATCCAAGTTTTTCTTAAATTTACTAACTTTTACTATTACTTTATTTAAAAATACTCAAAAATAACCCCCCTTATTATAGTATTTTTTAAAAAAAGGACCCCTACTTCCTTTTAATAATTCTAAAAGGCTAACTCTGCTTTTTACTAATTTAAAAAAGCTTTTTTACAAATGGATTTTCTAGCTTATTAAAATCTAAGCTGCTTAACTTAAGTTAAAACTAATATTAGTAATAAAGTAATTTTAAAAATTTTATTATAATTAATTAACTTTTAATAGCGTTTAATTGCTTATTAGTTATAGAAGCTTTTTAATGCTAAGTTCTAGTAGGCTACTAGTTAAAAAGAACTTATTATTATTATTAAATTATTAAAATATCAAAGCTACTATTTAAATAGTACTAACTAAAGGTTTGTAATTCTTATAAATTACAAAGCTTTAAAAGGGGTTATTATTACCCTAGCAAAAAACTTTAAAAGCTACTTCGCTTAATAGGTATATTATTTATCCTTTTTCAATTTCGATATTAAATATAAACTTAGTACTACGAACTTAGCTAACCCCTTTTTATAAAAACTTAATTATATAATAAAAAGAATTACTTATAAGGATATATTACTAATGTTAGATAAAAAATTATGGTTAATATAAAAGCTACTAAAGGTAATATAGGCTATAATTACTTAAATTTAAATAAGAAATACAAAAGCTTTTGCTTTTAAAAGTACTATAAAGTAGTAAAACGTAATATAATAATTTAACGTTTTTAAATTAAAATAGCTAAAGTTTTAGCTATAATGTACTTTACTTTTAAAACTTCTAAATGCGTAGCGTTTAATAAAGCGGAAATTTGAGAAAAGAGCTATTAGCAAAATAATTGCACTTTAATAGGAAGGTTAGAACGCTATATTAGAAAAACTATTATAGATTTGCTAAAATAGTTAATTTTGTTAGAGTAGTTAAATTAAAAAGTTAGAAAGTAATTGTAATAAAGCGTTTAATATACTAACTTATTAATCTTTTATATAATTATAATAAAGGTTTGCGCTAGTAAAGTAGTTAGGGAATAGAATTTAAGTTATAAGTTCTACAAATTAAGTATTACTTTATAAAAAGAGGATGTTAAATATAGTGTTTAAATATAGGTAGTACTTAAGGATTAAAAATATATAAGTATTAGAATTTAAGGTAAGCTAGGAAATAATAGCGTTAATAATAAGGGGGCTTTTTGGTTTAAAAGCAAGCTAGTAATTTTAGTAGTACTAGTAGTATAAAGAGAACTTGTATAACTATATTACAATAACTCCTATTAAATAGTAAACTATATACCTTGTATATAATTAAAGGTATAAAAGGTTTATAAATAGCTAAGCAAGCTTGTTTAGTTATAAGAATAAATATATTATTATTAGTAAAAAGCTATAGATTTATAAAAGAAGTATTATAATATATGATACTAGTGGGTAGAATTCAAAAAAAAGAGACCATAGGCTTTTTAACTTAGAATTTCTAATTTAAAGCTAGGAAAAAGCTAACAGTAAAATTCATCCTGGTTAAAGTGGAAGAAAGAATTAATAATTAAATATATCAAGTCCAACTATTAATTAAGTACACTTAATTATACAATATTTTCTTAATTCTTTTATTAGAAAAGTAGCACGTTGTTAAAAGCTAAAGAGCACTACTATTATTAGAGATTGTAAATAAAATGGAAAAGTAGGAAGTGGAAAATATTGTAAAATATAAAAATATAAGAAAAAAAAAGGTTTTTAGTTAAATAAGTAAGCTAGCTTACAAAATATAATATTTAAGAACTGTACAAACATTTAACTAATGTATACAAGTTATTAGGAAAATATAAAAAGAAAGTAAAACAAAAACATTAGAAATAAGATGACTAATTAAAAAAAAAGTGTTCCTATACTTTAACCTATTCCTATAAACTAAGATATAAAAATATCTTAAAAAGGATTTAATTCTTAATTTTTAGCTAGGAGATTAGTGCGCTAACTATTATACTATTAAGGCTTTTGTTGTTAAAAGAAGAATGAAGGTAACTAAATAAAGAAGTTTAATGAAAACGTTAGCTACGGAGGGGGGGAGAGTTATAAGGAAGGAGCACTCTAATATATACACTCCCCTAACCTACTTATACGCGCCCCCTACCTATGCATACGCATTACTTTACAAACTATAAAGAGCTACACTATAATATAACTATACTTTTATAAAGGAGCTTAATCTCCTAACTATGTATATAAGCAATAGCCCTTACCCACCTCTTATTATAAGAGCTAAGTTAAAGTCTTACACTTTTGTTAGTCATTGCTCGCCCTACTTGTTACCACTATTATGACTACCTTAATTAGGCGTACTTGCCTTACCTTACACTTGCTTACCAATCTACAATGTATTTATCAGCATTACGTAAGCATTACGTAAGTAGATGAAAGGTTCTAAAATATAACTAAAGGCTTATATAAAGGTACTTACCCTCTTTAAATAGTACTATCTTTTCCTTTTTACAAGTAACTATATAAGTAATAATATAGTTATTATAGTGCATAGTTCGCTCTACTCGACCTCCTTGTTTTACAGTGTATAGTCTACTATAATAGCCTTTTATTACAGTGTATAGTTATTATAATTTAGTTATATTTACTTTCCTTAGCACTTTATTAAGCTCTGCTATTATACTGAAATATATACTTTTTGAGCCTACTTTCAATCCCTTATTGTAGTTGAATTGGTTACTATAATATATACTAGAATATAGGCTCTTCGAGCTTATATTTAACTTATAAATTTAGCTTCCGCAGCTAGCAACCATTATAGTGCATAGTCTACTATAACACCCTGTGAGTTACAATATACAGTCTACTGTAACACCTTTATTTAAGTATTATTTGATAAACTTAGTAGGGCTAGCTTACCATAGGTTTTAATAGAAAGTATAAGCCATTTGTTTTTATAAAATTTAAATTATTAATTATAAATAAGCTTTATTAATAAATTTATATTTATTAATATTTAATAAAGTTATATATAAATAATAATTAGACTACGCTTGTTAAAAGAAAGCAAGTTTAAATTTTAATTTTTATTAAGTAAATTAACATTAATAGTAAGCTTTTTTAAATTGTTATTATAAAGTTTTAATATAGCGTTTTTATTAAGCTATTTTTATTTTTTAAAGTTAAAAAAAAGAAAATTTATATAAAATTTGCTTATATAAAGTTTAATTATTATAAAGGAAGTTTAAGCTTAATATAATGTTAAAATAATATAAAAGTAGTTAAATAAAAAAAGAAATAAAAGTATTATATAAAAAAGAATTAGTTAAATAAATACTTTTATTAAAATTACATAATAAAACGTTAAAGTAATATGCTTTAATAATAATTTATTATTATAAATACTTTATAATAGTAAAAAGAATCTTTTTTTACTAATTTAAAATTGTTTTAAATTATTGCAAGTAATATAATTATATAAAGAAAAAAAATAAAAGTTTACTATTTATTAATTATATATAGTAATTATATTGTGGGAATAATGGCCTTTTAAGGGGCATAGAGCATTGAGAAGGTAAAAGGGGTAACCATCACATGACCATAAGGACCACAAGGACCTATATGGATTAGCCACATTAAAAGGCTTCTTGTTAACCTAATTAGGATCCTTCTTCTTACAAGAACAAGATAAATAAATGCAACTACTACATAATCTACTAGCTATTATTACGTAGCTAACCAAACTACCTATTGCAATAATTGTTAACTAATGTAATTAACTTTATTAATCCAATACTAATCAGTAGTTAACCTAGCATAATTTAACCACAAAGCAATAAGAAATTAATAGCAGTAGTAATTATAATTTACTACTAAGTAATTACAATTGTTAAATAAGAAGTAGTATGCATTTTAATATAGGAAGAGCACTACTTACATACAAAAAGCCCTAACAGCATTACAATAGCATATGTAAGCAAGCTTCTTCTAAGCACGTAAAACCTTTAAAGGAAATAGCAAAACAAAAACCTTAAGAGTAGTTAAAAAAAAGGTATACCTTACTATAATCGGCTACCTACATCCATTACGCATTTTGATTAAAGCAATTATAATTGCAATTGTAGCTTTACAACCTCTTAATTACTATAAAGAACCCCTCCATTTACCTAACCCTTCCATCAACCTACCCCTCCATTACTATATTTATACAAAACAAAGACATTTTAATACAAAAACAATATAGCAGCCTTATACAATAACCTTAGGATTGCTAACGTTACAAACCCTGCCTAGGAAAGCAAAGACTTCAACTTTAACAATAAGAACTAGCGCAAACTAAAGCGCTTAAATACTTACTTAATTGACTATTTTAATATTTATAAGGACAATAAACTTACTAATAAAATGCTCTTTATCTAGTTTAAAGAAAACTTCTAGAATTAGAATAAAAATATTTTTAAAAATTTTAACAAAACCTTTTACATAACCCTTAAGTACTTCCTTAATAACTATAATATTTATTTTAATAACAATAGCATTATCTTAGCCTAGCTTTACAACCTAATAAACGCTAATAAGTTCCCCAAATAGCTAAAGTAAAAGCTTAGCGAATATATTGTTATATGAAAAAATAAGTTTAAATTATACTATAACCTAAGTACTACTAAAAATAAAATAAAAAAGAGCAAAGGAAAAGGAAAAGACGTTATCGATAATAATAGCAATAATCCTTTAACAATTTAGCTTAAAACCCCTAAAACTCCTAAAATCAAAATCCCAAAAATTCCAAACATTATGCCTAAGTATAGTATAAAAATCCCTATAATTAAGATTATAGTAAAAGTTCTAACTAATTTAAATAAATTATATAATAATAACAAAAAGTTTAATAATAAGCTTCATAATATATTAAATGTAAAAATTAAAGTTTTTTAAAACCTTTATAAAAAAGCAGAAGTTTTGCAAAATATATAATATAAAGTATACTTAATTATATTAAAAAATAAAATAAAGTAATTCTATTATAACTATATTATTAAAAAAAGGCTTTTTTTTAATTAAATAGTACAACAAACTAAATAATTCTTTTATATAATTAAAAACTAGTAGCTTTATTTATAAAAATAGTGGTCTATTACCTTCTAATAAGTTATACCAGCTAACCCAAACAAAACCCTACTAAAGAACCTTGAAACCGTAATTATATAATTGTAAAAAATTCATAAAAAACTATTAAGCAATTATTAAAACAACTACAACTTTATAAAGCAATTAATTAATACTTATTAAAGCGTTAAAGCTTGTATATTAATTATTATTAAGCTAACAACTATTTTCAAAAACATTATTTCCAACTTGCAAAGTATAGTTAGCATTTATTTGTAATGCTATAAACAGATCCTTAAATAGTACTACATTACTCAAAATCTTTATTATTATAACTCTAATAATAATAATAGAAATGAGCAATACTAGGTTAACCAACAGTATAAAGGCAGCAACTAATTCAATGGTAAAAACAGCAACTAAAGAAACTACTATAATAGTAGTGAATTCTAATAACTATTCAAACTTATTAATAATAATAATAGTTATAATAGTAACAATATTAAAAAGTGCTTTGTATGTAAAAAACAAGGCTATTAGTTTACAAAGTACCTGATTTCTAAGCGTTAACCAAAATAACAATAATAAAAGCGCTATATATAGGAATATAATAGTAGAAATAACGATTTTATAATATTCTTAATTAATTATAAAGGTATTAATATTAGTAGTTTTAAAGCTAAAATTAAGACTAGCACTAGCAAATTCAATATTTAGTATAACTAATAGGAATTAGGCCTAAATATACTATTTGAAAGCTTTTATACATTCTACTATACAATTAATAAAAATGCAATTATTATTATTCTAAACAACTAAGCAACTGTTTATACTATTACGAAAGCTAACATTTTCAAATAACAAACTCCTAACAAACCTACGTACATCTTTTATTTTAAAAGCTACTATAATATAAAGATTTTTTAAAGAATTATACTTAATATAGGAGTAGCTAGAATATTAACGGCTAGCGAGAGTTAGGTTCAAGCACTATAGAAGAAGATCCTAAATACAAAAATCGACCTCTTAATAGTTAGTAACTACTAAATGCAATTTGGTAATAACCCTAAAAGTGTTTTTTTTAATACTATTATTGTAAAAACCCTATTTAATATTCTTAACTTCTAAATTATATAAGCAAATACCCTATTCCTATTTTACTTTTTAAATATAAACAAGTATAGCGTTTACTTTAATAACATCCTTAATATTATTATATATAAAGGAAAAAGCTACCCAATTGTTTGCAAATAAGGTTACCCATTCCTTTTACTAAACAAACCTGAAAAAACCATAACTTAGTATAACATAATAAAAACTAAGTTATGCTAATTATATTAACAATTCAGTTACCTTTTAATTTAGCACTTATATAAAGTACTTACTTACGCTAGTTATAAGGAACTTAACTAAAATATTATAAAAAAAATTATAAAGTTCTATTATTAATATTAACTGCATAATAGCCTACCTAGCTAATTCCAATTTATAATCTATAAAAATATTAACTTTAATTACTAAATTTTTGCAAACGTTATATACATTAATAAAAAGCTTATTATTTATATTATTAATAAAGCAATTACTTTTTAAGTAGTATAATTCTTTTATAATATAATAATAAAAGCTATTTAAAATACTATTTAAGCTATATAAATTAATATATATATTAGACTACTTAATATTATTGTTACTAACGCTAGCACTAACTTTATAATAGTAAAGTTTTATAATAACGCTAAAACAATAGCAATTACTATTAAAAAAGTCCTTATTAAAGCTTACAATTTAATAAACAAGCTAGAATATTACTATAAACTATTATAATGTATATATAAAGTTATTTTAGCAAACTTGCAAAGTACTAGTATAACGCTAAACTAAGTTTTATAAATAGCTACAAAAGCAGTAAACAATACTACTAGCCTTAATAAACTAATTCCTATATTATTTATTTTCAAAACCTATTTATACATATTCTTTTCATTATTACTATTATTATCTATTAAAATGTACGCAAATATTATATATAAAACAATAGCTAAAGTGCAAAAGGCTAAGGCTAAGCATTAAGTTAATAAAGCCCATACTACTTAGAATAGTTCGAATACCCTTATAACCCTTAACTTTCTATTTTAAAGCAAAATTAAAGTATAGTTAGAAGTATAAAAATGGACTAGACTATATATCCTATTCGTATAAAATAAAAAAACCTATATAGTTAAAATTAATAAAAAACTAACTAATTTCCAAGTTATAACAATTAAGCTATACTACCAAAATAAAACCATAGTTATTCTAAGCACTAAAATCAATTATAACCTTAACTATGCCCCTAACTACAATAACAACAATAACTGGATACTACTAAAAAAAGCACCCCTAGCCCCAAAACAATACAAACAGCCTTCTACCTCTAAAAACAAGCCTAAAATTCAAACCCCCAATACTAATATTACTATAACTAAAGGAATTACCTTTATAATAACGTATATAATAGTAAAAAAGCAAACTAACTATAACTTAGCAATTTAGCTTTAAAAAAAAAGAAAAATTATAATTATAAGCGAACTATTTGAATAATTTAACAAAAAGGAAATTAATGCCTTTATTTTAAAAAAAGTATTAAATTTAAGTAATACAACTCTAAAAAACATAACAATATATACATTTTCAAATCACACTTAGTAAGAAAAATTAAAAGCAAAGCTATTAATATACTTTATAAAAAGTTATACTTTATTATTTAAAGTTATAGTAATAAAAGTAAAGAAGTAATCTTTACGTAAAGCTTAACAATTTAGCAAGCTAGTTAGCGAATTATTATTACTTTTGCGCTCTTTTGTTTATTTTAAAGAATAAAGTTATAGCTTTAAAATATTATATAAGCGTATACTTAATCGAGAACCCCGCTATAATAGATAATTTTAGCACAACTCTTTAAAGAAGTACGCTACTTACACCCTAAAAGAATGATTATAAAGGTTATTTGACCGCTATATAGCATTGCTAAAATAGGAACACACTAGTAAGCAACTTATTTTAAGCACTATTAAAAGCAATTGAATATAACAATTTCTACTTATAACCCCTACCTGCTAATTACAACGCCTAATTTAGAATACTTTACAATAGTTAGTATGCAAACTAATAATATAATTAGACTAAACAATATAGAATTTAAGGTACTAAAAAATAATAAGCTTAAAAAAGCTAAGTTTATAGCTAAGCTAAAGGAACTGCTAACCTTAAAGAACTTAATAATCTTTAATAGCTATATTTTAGCTTATAACGGTGAAAACCTTATTTTGTAATAAAAAAAATAAAGCAAAAAGCTTTAGGAAGTTATTACCCTTTAAAAATACATTAAGCAACGTGCACGTAGCATATATATTGCTTCTATTTGCCAACCTAAGGCAGCATTTAACCTATTTACTACAATACAATATAAAAAACTTAGAAAAAAAAACATTACTAAAATAAACAAACGAATCCAATAACAAATAAAGAATTTTAACTATAGCCTTACTTTTATTTTAATGAATCTTTTAATAGTAAAATTATTTATTTTCGCTAATATCTTATTTACTAACAATAAAAACCCAAGCTTATAAATCAGCTTTATAATCTTTTTAACAAATAAGAAGTTATATAATAGCAAGTTTATAATAATTAGCAACTTGATTTATTAGTTTTTTACTAAGTGCAAGCAGGTTATTTGTAGCGTTCTAGCTTTTAAAATTTATGCAATAGCTAATAACGTTAATGCAGTAATTGCTTTTAATACTATAATTAGTATAATCCTAGTTAAGTTAAATATTAAGAAAATTCCTATTATTATTTATACTAACTTATTCTCCTTATACAAGTATCTCGTAAAGCTTAGAACTATGAAAGAAAAGTAGCTTATAATTAACATTATAAGCTTATAGTAAGCGTACGAGAGATAGGAAATTTTTAAGGTCCGTTAGATCTATGAAAACGATAACTCGGCTAATGTTATAACTAAAGCAGGATTAAATAAGGCACTGCAAACCCTTATTAATATAAATACAATAATAATGCATGTGCAAAGGTAAGTTAAGCGTAATTATAAGGTTTATAATAACAATGACGGAGGTATGGTATAAAAGAGAGATTGCTAGTGTGGGAATAATAGCTCTTTAAGGGGCATGGAGCATTAAGAAGGTAAAAAGGGTAGCTATTACGTGACTATAGGGACTATAGGGACCTATATGGATTGGCTACATTAAAAAGCTTTCTATTAACCTAGTTAAGATCTTTCTTTTTACAAGAATAAGATAAATGAATGCAACCACTATACAACCCACTGGCTACCACTACGTGGCTAACCAAACCACCTATCGTGATAGTTATTGATTAACGTGATTAACCCTATCAATCTAATATATATGTAATTAATTAAAAATAAATATTAAAATAACTTTTAAAATATATTTAAATAATTTAAAAAATATATATAAATTAAAAGTAAAAAAAAAGTAAGCTAATTAATTTATTTAATAATATTATTAAAAAAAAAAGGAAAAAAAAAAGAAAACATTAAAAGGTAGCTAATAAAAAATTATTTAAAGATAAATAGCCTTATTTTTTTAATATAAAGCTTTTTGTGAGAATAGTAAAAGTAGGCTAGCTATTTTGAGGGATAGAAAGAGTAAGGATTATGTATTTCTAACTATTATAATTTATTTATGCTAGAATTGAGCATTAGGAATGCTTAAAAGATGTTGCAGTTGCGTTACTATTATACCAATTAGTTAAAAATAAAAGGAATAAGTAAACTATATTTAAAAGACCTAAGGATAGGTCCTCCTAGAAAGGGGGGTTTTATTAGAGGCCCGGGTTACTGTTAACCTTTTGTTAGCCTAAGGAAGCCCCAACTGCTGGGTTGTTGCAGGGGCGTAGCGTTCTATTACTTAATTTGTAAAGACGGCGCAACCATTGCCCGACTTGAGCGGGGTAGTTTTAGCGTTTTAGCTGCTCCCGCGCTCCTCCCTTAAAAAGGGGTCTTCCAGGCCCCCAGTTAGAAGGTTAGAGCTCAATGTTATTCCTTCTTCCCCTCCTACTATAAGATCCCTCCCTTAAAGCCTGATTGAGCCTCGCCTATGCCGCGTGCCCTCTCCACTTCAGTACACCTACCCACCTGGCACCCAGTGTCCTGACAAGAAAGCACCCCATTTGCCCGATTTCTTTGGGCTTTGATTCCAACTTAGATTTTACATCAATCAATTACAGGAACACAACCGTCTGTTTCTCAAGATTCGCCTCCGCAATTCCGATGCGCGTCGTCCATCATGGACTGCCTCCCACTTCATGAAACCTGCGATGTATGCAGTCCGATCATGAATGCTGCAGCGCAATTTCTCGTGTCTTTGTCAAAAGCTGAAGTTATAATACCATTTACTGCCGATTATCAATCGCAGCTGAAAACGAACAGCTCTCTCCCAGCATGTCACCTGTGTGCAATGATAGTTCACAACATACCTCGGACACTGGATCCATGGAGTCCCAAGGAGCACATGGTATTGGTAATAGCCAAATCAAAGGGCCACCCCGACGCGGCAGCTCTTTGCCTTGTGGGATACGAGGGGAGCGGGAGAATTTCGTACCCTGGAGAGGTTGAGCTACAAGACGGTGTGTATTATGTTGATCCGTCTTATCATTATACGATGCTAATACTAGAATAGCCCGGCACGCTGATACACATATTCTCGGTGCGCCATCGACTTGGTCACCAGAGACCCTTGCAAGGATACGCAACTGGATTCAAACTTGCAGCTCCAGCCATACGAAGTGTGCGCGGCCTTCAGCAAACTGTCAACTTCCGTTACGACTTCTCGATGTGATGCCAGAAGAGCCCGAGGATATTTCACCCGGAGGCGGGATTCTCCCTAAGGACTTGATGCACCTAAGTGTCGATCAGCTCCCCAGTGTTCGGATTCGATCGTCCAAGCTTATTCCGCCGACCGTTTCCTATCTAACTCTGAGCCATCGATGGAGCGACCCGCCGAGCATTCTGCTCACCAAGAACGCACCTTTCCTCCTGTCTTCCAACATCCCGCTCGAAATGTTACGGTCTACTGGCGCTACAACGTTCCGACATGCTATCCATGTAACCAGATGTCTAGGCTTTCGGTACCTCTGGATAGATTCCCTATGCATTATGCAAGACGATGAAGGCGAAAAGGGGGCAGAAATTTCCCGCATGGATGAGATCTACTGCAACTCCGCTTTAAATCTTTCTGCCACAGACGCGGATAATGGCTCAGATGGCCTCATATTCATGAGAGACGGTCTGGCCGTGAACCCTTGTTTGAGATCGGTCGAGCTTGGAGACTCACGGCAGCAGTTGACTCTAGTGGCCTTCTCAGGGATAGCTTTTATCGGAGCCTCCAAAGGCCCCCTGAACAAACGTGGGTGGGTATTCCAGGAACGGACCCTGGCACGTCGCGTCATTCACTTCACCAGGGACCAGGTTTACTGGGAATGTCACTGTCTGGAAGCCTCAGAGATTCTGCCGCATGGGTGGGGCACTATGGAATTAACATTGAGTGCAAGGAGTGTGCTTGGTGTTCCTTCCTTAATATCTCGCCCCTTGAAAGAGCTCGAACAGCTGTGGTATGATATAGTTTGGAATTACTCGCCAACCTCGCTTAGTCGCCCCGGGGATCGATTAATCGCATTATCTGCAATCTCCAAGCGATATTCATCGGTTTGCGGACATCCGCCTTCCGAGTATCTTGCGGGAATGTGGAAAACTCACCTCCCCTTATCGCTGCTCTGGTGGGAAGATCCCAACCGGAAGACAACTTTTCCTGTGGCACACTTGGCGGAGGAATCCAAACAACACGTGGCACCATCGTGGTCATGGGGGTCGGTTTTAGTCCCAGTTACATCCACTTATACAGCCGGTCTTTTGGCAATTGCCACGGTTTTGGACATTCAGATCGACCGAGGATCTTCGAATATGTTCGATGGCGCGATATCTTGCCGTCTAAGAATAAGAGGCTATATCTGTAAAGTTCGTCGAGCCCTCTTAGGCGGAGACCCATGGCTATACACTGAGGACTCAGGCACAGCTTTTCAAGAATACGACTACGCAGGGCATTTATCAAACTGATGACACTGGAAATACGCTCATAGTTCATTGGGATACATCCAGGCGACTTCAGCAACTTCAACACGTCAACTCGGCCTTGAAGCAACAGTACAACGGAGTCTTGCCGATTTCATTTTTCTTACTGAGCATCGCTGATGGTTTGAGTGGCGAGGAACATATGGTACGCGGAATCATTCTCCTGAGATCCAGTGGCATCGGCCAGTACACCAGGGTTGGATCGTTTCACACCGCGCCTGACAGGAATATTTGCGAGAACACTAGTCTTTGGAAGTCTCTCACAGGCCAAGTCCATACCCTAGGCATGGATGACTACTTTCAGGTTGACGAAAGTGGTAGATATACAGTTGAAATACTCTGATGAATAGGGACATGGTGGTGGCTCACATTGGTGCGGGTTTCAGGAATACTAAGGCTATGGTCCCCGAGTGGCGCAGGCTGACGGCATCATCCTACTGACACCTGTCAGCACGAAAAGTAGGGTGTCCGCCGGGGTTTACCGTGCGTGGCCGTGTTCGCCTGCACGGGCTACAAGGTGCAAAGCAGGAGGTTGGGCCGAGTGGCGCTGGAAGTGCGCGGACACGGACAACAGTGGTCAACGGGGAAACAGTCCCGTATTACGCTGCTGTCGATGGCGCGGTAACGGGACGTCGTGGGGAACACCGTACTGGAAAGCATGGCAGCGGCAGGGAAACGGCTGGAACAGCTGAGTGAGGCCAACTTTAGGGAGGCAGAAACCTGGGACCAGTGAAGAAAAAAGGAAGAAAAAGAAGAAAAATCTAAGCAATTTACGACATAAAAGGAAACACCTACCTGGAACAAGAGTTGGCAGAAGGGGTAGTAAATATTTTGTCAACCTTTCTTATTGGCCAACACGCCGTTGGGATGCGGTCGCGTAACATATCCGCGTTCGCACGGGATTCAAAAACTGATGAGTGTTTGTGGGGGCTTCTTGGGGGTTGGCGGCGCCGGGTGGGCAGACAGGAGACGCAAACCGCGAGCGGTCTGCCTAAGAGAGCCTTGAGGAACGAAGCTCGTGTTGGTGGTTTTCGAGATGCGATGCAAGTGATCAAGCCTGACATTTCTTCTTTTCGCCTGTGACGTGGTAGGCGAGAGATTTCTACAGCCCCCCAGGAGGTGCGGGATGAGCGGGAAAGCCATCATGAGCTAAAACGCCTCCGCCCATTATCGCGAGAGGCAGATATCGTGTGGTAAAGTAAACCCTTCCTGGCAGAGCGCTGCCCGTTTCTCGGTTCTGTAATTACCCCTCGGTTATGATGTATTTTTCTCACCGGACTGATATCCATTCCTTATGGAAAGCACAGTTGCATGCGCCACGGCACATGAACTACTATGGAATGTCTGGAAGTTCCTATAGATCATCGATTGCGGCGACAAATCCGGGAAGCTAGACCGATTAACGCGACTTTACGTTATGCTGAGCATGTCCAAATTCTCCGCGATTTCGGAACCTCTCTCGAGAATGATGATGGAAGCAGCCTTCCAATCTGTGAGCTTGCTTTCGGTATGGAGATGGCTTAGCCTGAGTTTAAAGGGGGTGTTGTGGTGGCGTTGTTACAACCTTATTCGACACAGGAGTACTTAAAGGGATTTATTGCCGGAAGAGATGGATGTGGAACTTTCCGTACAGTGGCAGAGCTGATTCTTGCCGTGAACGATGGGAGATATGGTTTCCAAGATACCAGCGTGTTTGACGCGATACCTTTCTTGGACGAGATCATTACGGGCGACGACCTAAACAACGATACGGTTAAGGTTGCGCAAGATGCTTTTGTGAAGATGACTAAAGCGAAGCAACAGGATGTCGTGATCTGTTGTTTTAAGACAGAAACTGACAACGAGCTGGTTCGACACCTTTGCCAGAAGGGCATTGGAGGGATTTTTAACTCTCCTACATTAAAGTACGGTCCCTTAAGACTGCTCCGTGTTAGTGCTTTCTATCCAGGTTACGCTATCAATCGCCACCCTGTCTATAGCTGCTTTTGTCGATAGAATGCGGCGTACCTGATTTGATGGAATTAATGGGGTTGCAGCTGCTTAGTTGTGTTGCTTCTGTTCTTCTGCCCTCTGACTTCGCCAGAGGGTTTATTCGTTACTGGCTAAACTGCTAAACTACTGAGTGGCTAACTTACTGACTTGGCTAATTTGCCGAATTTACTGACTTGCTGAATATACTGAGTGGCCGGCTTCTTCATTTTGCTTCGATCGAAGGGGGATCACGTGTACAACTACGTGTTTTCGCAGTTTTATTGCGGTAAAAGGAGTGCTTGCACACCTGAGAAAATGAAGGCTACGTACAAAAGCGGCTAGCGCGAAAAGTAAATGCGGGGCATAGCTCCTGAGCCATTTCTCGACCCTCCAAACCACAGCCCCTATTTCCACAACAGCCTCTCCCCAAGTCAGCATCATTCACACTACGTCGAAAGGAAACTTTAGCCGGGGGGACTGAAAACGGGTTTCTGAGGCTGTGCAGCGGCGGCTTATGGGATCACCCGAGCTCAGGGAAGAATCAGGGAAAGCTCAGGACAAATCTGCCACAGCTCATCCCAGCTCATCCCAGCTCAGCCCTCAGGAATACGAACAAAAAAGGAAATTTCGTGTGCCCGGATCCGCCTCAGATTACCAGGCTGTTATCTGCAGTCTTTTATCACCCCAAGTCATCTCATCGCTTCTATCGTGCCAGATACTCTCGCTCGAGCAGATAAATTGCCTCCGCTATGGCTACAGCGCGGCCCATCAGCATGCCTCGCGTCGATATCGACGAGTCTAACAGCCTCGTTGTGCTTACCTACGAAAATAAGGCCTCCCTCTTTAAACACGCCTTGCTCCGTCTGAACGACGGAATCCCCATTGCCGAGGAGATCCACAGCAGGCTAACCCGCATTTCGCCCCAGAGGGCGACTAATTTCCAAGTCCGCACATCGAAGGGCATTGAAGAGACGGTGTTCCGGCTTGTATGCTCGAAGAGTGCTTTCGCCCCGCCAGATTCCCCGCCACGACATATCCCCTCATATCTCGCCATCAGCTACGTCTGGGCCTACCCCAGCGGGCAACAGCGCCGCAGCAGCCAAACCCGCGGACGCTGGCCCTTTTCCGCTCCATTCGTGGACGCCATCCTCGCCCGCCGGCGTGTAAACCAAGGGATCTGGGTCGACCAGCTCTGCATCAACCAACAAGACAACGAAGAAAAGGCCATGGCGATTGGCTCCATGGACATCATCTACAAAAGCGCCCGACAGGTGCTCATCGTGCTGGAAGACGTCCAGCTCACAGAGCTAGAGGAGGACTTTGCCGCCAAACACGCCCGCACCACCTTTCCCAACTTTGCGGCGGAAACGTCAGCACCGCTCGTCCGGTTCATGTGGCAATGCATCTTTGACAAGTTCTCGTCCGCTCGCTGGTTCTCGCGCGCTTGGTGCTGGCATGAGCTCGAGGTGCACCAGCCCTTTTCCGCGGCGCGCGCCGCGTCGCTTTACCCGTCCGGCAACAGCAACGTTCCGCCACCCTACTGCACGCCCGAGTTTCTGGTCCTGAGCAGCCGCGGGAACGTCGTGTCGTTCTCGCTCCCGTTCGTCGTCGAGCTCCACAAGCTCGCGGGCTCGTCCATGGCTAGCCGGGTCGATTACTTCAAGCGCTGGGCCATGGTCCGCAGTAGCAACGCCCCCGACCCGCGCAAGCGCTCCGACATCCCGTCGATTGTGGCCCGGTACCATTCCGCGGCGGCGTGTGACTGTTCTGAGCCTCGGGACCGCATCGCAATCACCATCAACCTGTGCGGACTATCCCTGCTCTACCGCGGCAAGGAGGCCCTCACGTCGCAGGAATCTTATTGCGTTGTCAGCGCACTCGCAGTCGCGGCGGGCGATACGGCGCCGCTAACTGCCGTACGCGACCGCCAGGTACAGATTACTACCGTAGTCGGGCCCCGCTGTTCCTGGCTGTTTGAGGACCAGGTGGCCGAGACGGACCGGCTGCCTCGCTACACCCTCCAGCAACTGCCAGGCATCGTGTCTCTCGACGCCGAGAAGGTGGAGCTCGATCTTCTCTTCCTGGAGCATGCCCTACAAGGACCAACGCCCGCCAGCTGGCAGTTCGTCAGCACCGTCTTCAAGGATGGCATTCCCGACAGCAACTACCCACCTATTCATATTTCCAGCGGAGATGGCGAGTCCGAAACTATGCCATCGCCGTTCACCGGCTCAACCTTCGACGCCCTTCCGCGGCCAGTGCGCAGAAGCACGCAGTTTTCCGCCCTAGCCGGTGCGCTGGACAACGGCGTCGACTGGATGTTGAAGACCTGGCCCATCATCCGCGACCAAATCGTCGCGCCGACGGAGGCGACGTTGGGCACTTTCAAGCCCAACTGGTTCCTGCACAGTGCCACCATGGCGGTGCTCCGACACCTGCAGTCCGGAGCGGCAGACTTCATGGGGCCCAACTACATGGCCGTCATCTCGTTGATGACCTTTTTTGTCGACAGGCGTTGGTCCGAGCTGCTCATGCCCATGATTTACCGCATCAAAACCAGCAATACGGGTGATTCCGGGCTTTTTACGACCGCCGCGGGGGATACCAGCCGTCTCAACAGTCTCGGGGATGTGACGAAGTACAAGCTTGCCGTCCCGCAAGCGCTGTCGGATGGTCCGCATACGCAGCGGAGGGTGTGGTTGCTCGAAAATTTGCCCATCGTCACGTTTATGACGGGAAGGCAGTCGTGGGCGCTCGTGGGGAAGGCTATTTTGATCGGATGCCCGCCGATCGTGCCAGACAGCAATCCGACACCGACAGGAGAAGGGGGAGCGGTTCGCTTTGTGAAGGGCCAAGCCGTGTACGGGTGTCAGAAGCTGGGAGTTCTTTAGCTGATACGCGGAAGAGGACGGGGACGTGAGCGAGCTGTTAACTTGATAATCTAATGGTGACATTGGCAATATTATTTCCATTTTGTGGATAAGTCAGCTGAAACCCCCCAATACGCTGGAAGGTCGCCCGTTCGGTGGTGCCAGCCGCTACCCAAGTATCAATAATCGCAACGGCCGTGGTAAGTCCCCTGCCTGGTGACTCTCTTATGGTTTTACTCATGGTTAGAGGAACAGTCTTTCGGTGACGATTTGGAGTCCGTCGGATACATGTGGTGCTATTTCGCCTGCAGCTCGCTGCCTTGGCAGGGTTTAAAAGGCGCCTACGGACAAGGAGAAGAACGAGCTGCCCAGAGAGAAAAAGATGAGCCTGTCCCGGAAAGAGCTCTGTGGAGATGTCCTCCCTGGAGAATTTGCCACCTACATCGACTACACCCGATCGCTGGGCTTCGGCGACAAGCCCAACTACTCGTTTCTTCGCGGAAGTTTTCGACGCTTGTTCAAGTCCCAAGGATTCAAGTACGATGACGTCTTCGACTGGACGGAGAAGAGGTTCAAAGAGATATATGGGAAAGTCAGTCAACCGACGCCTTCATTGCCACAGCCAAAGACGCCAAGGAGGGCTCAGCTACGAGGTAAGCCTTGCATGTTAGGCGTAAAAAGAGTTTCTAAGAGGTAAGGAACTCTACACTTAGCACTGCACCAGTTTCAGGTAGGCAGGCGCACTGAGCTCAGACGATGAACTCAGTGCCACGATTTATCGGCATACCTGCTAGAATAATTCTCCTGACACCTATCAGCACAAGAATAAAGCGCCACAGGAAGTGGCCGTAGCAAAACAACCTGGTTATTAGTCAAGGATTACCATAAGTTGCTGCGTTTGCCCTGCGTTAATTATAAGGTGCGAGGTAGAATGTTGGACCGGGTGGCGCTGGAACTGCGCGGGACGCGCACTATAGGGGTTAACGGGGAAGTGGTTGCCAGCTAATGCGAATATATACAGCCTGTACTTGCAACTGTTACGGTGTTAGACGTTAGACGGTATCACGCTCCTGTCCAGGGCGCGGGAAAGGGATTTCGTCGGCAATATTATGCCGGAGAACATGACAGCAGCAGAGAAAAGGCTGGAGCAGCTAAGTGATACGACCGTTGCAAACGCAGAAACCTGGGACTGGTGAAGAAAAGGAAAGGAAAGGAAGACGAGTTTCGGCAGTTCGCGACATGAATGAAACGCTTGTGTCGTCATCAGCCAGCAGCGGGGCTGTCTGAGCGGCAGAAACAAGCATTGTGATTGGGTTGCACGACATGCACGATACAGATGGACGCGCTCGCATTGCACACAGGAGACGCAAACCGCTTGCAGTTTGCCCAAAGAGCCCTGAGGAACGAAGCTGGACAACAAGGCAATATTAAAGACGTTGCGTTCTCTTGTTTATAGCAAAGCCTCGTTTATCAGATTCTTAAAAGGAAATTGCTTCCTAACAGCTAATATTAGGGCAGTTCCTTCCAAAAGCCTTAGTAATAGCTTCCAGCCCCTAATATGATTCTATGGATTGCAAAAGAGCACGCAATAACTACTTCGACTTTGTTCTTTACAACAGAGTAAATCTCATCGGCTGCAAAATACCTTAAAAGCACTGGGGCCACGTCTACAACAGCCACTCTAGCTATCCCGGCCTTACCGGCCTAAAGTCACCCAAGCTCCCTACACATATGCCTACAATTGTAGCCCACTTAGCAATATAAACTAAGTTTGGCCTATAGTGTAGAATGCTTGGTAAGTGCTATTTCAGTATACAAGCTATAAAATACAAAGTATTCCCCTAAATTCTATACTAAATTGGCAAATAGGATGCAAGCAGTGAATCGAAACTCTTATTATACTATCAAATCGTTATTCTTAGTCAGTATACTACATAAAAGCTACCCCTTTAGCCTCGTACCCTCCGCTAGACGCAAGTAAGATAAGTAAAAACAAATGTAATGCCAACCACTAGTATTTGCGTACCAATTCCATTGCTTATAAAAGTGTACTACAAACGAGTTTAGCTAATATTTTATAACTCAGAATAAGCTTGTCGTTAGTAAGCGAAAGCTTATTTTAACGTTATAAAAAGCTAAAGTAATTAGCTAAATTTAGAGATAAACTAAAACTACGTAAGCTATTTAGCAGTTACCATTTCTCCGCCCTCCTAGTCAGCTATTAAGCGCATAGTCTAACTTTTTCTAAAAAAGGCAAAGCTTGGCTATCTTTTGCGTAGTAGTAGCAAGTTTGAATCCGTCCCCTCCTCTTTCATAGTACCAGCAAAATTGCCTGCGAACCTCTAATACAAGATTGTCAGTAACTAGCCCACTCTTTCAACCTCCAGGGCCCACTGATCCGAATTTCCACAGCTTGTCCCCCTCGCTTGCTGCCATGCAGCTCCTCCAGCATAGCGGAAATAGCAAGTACACTTTCACCAAGTTCCTAGACAATAGTTCAGCCCTGTAGTACGCTATTCTTTTACATACCTAGGGAGCGCCCAGCGATAAAGTCACCTACTAAAATATTGTAAATAACACTAGTGAAAACAAGGTTAGATACAGAAAGATTGGATTCTATAATAAGCAAGTGCGTTATAACAGCCTCCAGTACTTTTAGATTAATACTTATTATATTAATAAGTCTAATGAAAAAGAGCTTACAACGGCTATCAACTTAATATTTCGCTAGTATCGAAACGTAACAAAGTGTTATATATACCTCTTGGACGTATCACTACGGACCCCTAACAGCGTCGTCCATATCGAATAGCTTTCAGCATTCTATAATAGCCAGTGGTTTACCTGCAGCTAGACCCTCTAAAAGCTCCTTACACTGTCTATCGTCAAATTCTACTCCCAAAACCACGTCCAGCTCGACAATAAAACATCCCTTAAACCGCATATCAACGCAATCACCAAAATCCGCATCGAAGCGCTACGCAGGCAAAAGTTAACCAGCTTTACTATCAAAAAGCAACTCAAATAAAGGGAGAACTGAGTAACGATAGAAGTAAAGGATATAGCATACTACTTACTCAGTATCTTTAACGTCACACTACTACTTATTTATAGAAAAGGGAAAGCAAAGCCATAAATCGGCTGCTTCGAAAAATCAAATAGTTAAATAATCTATTACACTTAATAGGTCTATTCTAGACGGATTCTGCACTAGTTCCCCTTTTTTCATTGCAGAACTGACCACCTATCTTGGACATAAAGACCAAGCGTACTTAGAATAATCGACCTAAACGAGTAACTAACAACCCATTATATCTAATTCAGGTCCTCACAGGCTATAATTGTAGGGTCATGGATGTCGCATTCTCTCCTAACGGAACACAGCTAGCCTCAGTAGGCTCGAGAAACCTGACTATTTATCTTTAGGACGTCGCAACAGGGTCAATTCTTCGTTATCGGACTATAGAACGTAGAAACAGGAACAAAGTTTCGGGCCCTCAAGCACACCAACTTCCTCGATAGACTCGCCCTCTACAACTTCGCCCACGTTTTGTGCGTAAGATCTTCTCCTAATAGCAGATGGTTGGCATCGGGCGGGCGTAACGGCACCATTAAGCTATAGAATATAGTAAGTTGGTTGCTCGTCCGGTCGCTCCGGGAACACCTAAGCCAAATCCAGTGCGTAACGTTCTTGCCTAATAGTAAATTGCTAGCTTCAAGCTCAAATAATACTAATATCAAGTTGTAAAATGCGGAGACCGGGGTTACTCTCAAAACGCTTAGTAGCCACACTAGTAGTGTCAACCATGTAGCATTCTCGACTAACGGTCACAAGCTGGCATCTAGAGCGGGCGATAACACAGTAAGGATATGGGACGTTCCAGCAAGGTCGACTATTCGGACGCTTGAGGGTTATGGCCTCTTAGTTAAAAATAAGAAGTACGTTGGCAACGTTGCATTTTCGCCGGACGGTAAATGGTTAGCATATAGCGGGGGTAACAGCGTCGTCAAGTTGTGGGATACAAATGCGGGATCGTCCATCCAAACATTAACAGGCCATATCGACAGCGTCTACGCCGTTACCTTCTCGCCCAATGGTACGCAATTGGCGTCTGGATCCCGCGACAAAACTATCAAGATATAGGGCTCGAGCAGCAGTTTGAATCCTAGGGTTATATAGGGGAACGATGACAGGGGGCTGAATCGAATAATGTTTCTCAAAAGGTTTCAAACGCGTTGCACATGAAGCACAACACGCAAGAAACGCGAAAACACATGACGAAAACTAACAAGTGTTTGTAGGTCTTTATTCCGAGGGTAGAGCATAAGACCTTTCGTCTCTCGTACCTCGTTCCTCAAGGCACACAGGAGACACAAACCGTAAGCGGTTCGCGTAAAGAGCCTCGAGGAATGAAGCTGGACGATACGGCAATCTCCAACCGTTTAAATCGTTCATAACAGAAGATTTGTTGACCAGGTTTCCGCGAACATTGCTTTGTTAGTGGCCTACATCAGTACGGTTTCAGGAATGCCGAGGCTGGGCGGGTCAAATACCACATGGGTCCAGACACACCTTGGCTTTACCGCCGCGACACAGTTCCAACCGAGGACACAGCAAGGCTGAGCATTTCCTCGACATGCACACCGAGACCTCCGCCCTTTATAAGTAACGCGCAAGGCTATTGCGTGCCCCCGGGCTAAGGGTATTGGAAGTCATGGCCCCGCAGTCCCAGGTCGTTACCCAGAGCCATGCCCCGACGGAGGATCCAGAAGGGATGTATCAGCCATGCCAGCAATCCCTGACCCTCTGCTTCATCATTCCTCGTTGCCTACACTGTTGATGCCGGCGACGCCCCAGTACAGACATCACACTTGCCAGGCTTTGTCTCGCCGACCTGCTGCGCACGTCCGCGTTGCTCTGCGAGACAGCACTGCTGTGCGGCACGGGCGGTATCGCACCAAGTAATGTCGTAGGCCCGGTCGCATCCGCATTCCTCGTAATGATAAAATTGATCGTCACACATCTGTGGTATGTACCTGGGGGAATAGGCGGTTCGTGATGTGTTGAGATGGCAGTCTCGAACGTGCTATCGCGAACCGCAAGACAGTTAGTGACAAAGGTTAGCAGCAAAGGGATAATCTTCACTTTAACCGCTGAAAAAGGAAATCTAGCTTTTGTGGTGTTGCTGCGCCCAAGCTATGTGAACGATATTCCTGGGTTAGCTGCTGCTGCGTTGTAAGAATGGTTACGCCGAGGGTTGATTTTAAAAGGGGGGGGGGATAGGAAAAGAATTCAGGGTCGCCGGCGGCCATGTAACCGAGCAGGGGACTACTTTGGCGTGACAGTATTCCCCATCTCTTCCCAATATCACGCCTCACACAACAACCAACACCGTAAGCCCGAAATCGAATCAGGAACCCAAGCAACTAGCACAAAACCGACAGAACAATTTAAAGCAGAACCAGTGAATAAATCGACTGCCACTCGCTTTTGCTTCAGGGTGCGGGTGGAGGATGTTCCGGGTCCACCGCTGGGTCGGTCCATGCCTCTCGCGAACGACTTCTTAAAAAGAAACTTTTGTCGCAGCTTCAAAACAAAGAGTCTAGCAAACCACGTATCCATTGCTCCTGCGTCTTACTTCCCGACCCAGTCGTCATACCGGCCAAGCTTGACGTAGAGAGCCACCGTACAAGGACGGCGACAACCTCCTCAAGGATAGAGATTCTTAAAATGCGTGCTGCATGGTGTTGCCCCAACCCGAACTTCTTCCCTGGATCCTGCTCACTATCCCCGTCCCGGAGGCGAATAAAACCTGGAAATCCCGTCACGGTCAGACCCAAGCTATTAAATTTCAGAACACCATAATGATCCAGCACCTCCATTGTTGCGCGTTTGCCTTGACACGGATGAGCCCAAAGTTCTCAAGTCCCGGTCGTTCGGATCCCCGACCTTTGTTTCCAGCTGATTAACCACCCTTAGGAATCTCCCCGGCGGCGAGACGCAGCGGCTTGTCCTCGTGCGTTTATTCCTCCAAAACCCCAATATCGTGCTAATCAACGAAGGAACGAGTGCTCTAGATGCCGAGGTAGAGATGCATATCAAGCGCAGCATACTTTAGGCTTTTGTAGGCAAGACTGTTATTATCATTGCGTGAGTGTCCGACGGGGAATCAAGCTTGCTGTTTGCAAAGCTTCCCTTTTCGCTGCTAGTAAGCGCGTCCCTATGCGGCAGTTTCAAGAGCGTATTCTCTATTACGGAAAAAAACAATAACAACCATCGTTTCACTCCTTTAATCAGTCGTAAGAAAGTTGCGGTCCCTTGTCTGACCCTCCCTCGGGCTGCCGATCACCTCCCTTGTCGCTCCTCGGCCACCCTCTATTGCTGGGCTTGTCCCTGGGCTTTTTGCCTTTGGTCTCCTTTTCATTTCCAGACTGGTTTCTACTTTGTGATCTTCCTCCTCCTCCTCCTTTGCCCTTTTGTCCCCGACCCTTGTGTTCATCCTCCTTCCCAGGCATGGATCCAGGTGAGCCTCTGTCGGGGGTATTTCTGTTGGACGAGTTGATTTTAGGACCACCCCTTTTCCCGCCCTTCTTTTCGGGAGGTCCGTCTTTGTCGCTGGGAGTGCCCGTCCTCTGCCGTTTTCCTCCATCTTCCCGTGGCGTTTCGGGAGCTGAAGACCGCGAGCGGCCGCGCTTCTTGGAGGAAGCTCTGGCGTCGTCGCCTTTGTTTCTGGGATCCTGCTTGTACCTGCCCGTGGCGAGAAGCGTTTGCCCCTTCTTCAACTTGTCTGCGCTCGGACGCTGCCACTCGAGAAACGGCACCGCAAACCGCCGTCTGTTAGCGCGCCGGAACGAGTTGCCGCCCAGGTGGATCGTCTGGTTGTATGCGGTGGCCCCAGGCTTGGTGTCGGATGGCGTCTCAATCACCACGTCGAACTTGAGGCCTGGCTTTGGGAACTGCGGGTAGTCCAGGAAGTCTGCCGCCTCGATGTAGTGCTCGATCTGCTTCGCAGGGTCGGAGCGTCGGGCCTTGACCCACTGCACGAGCACGTCGTAGTAGTCCTTGATTTGCAGGCCCTCGTCGAGCTCGACATCGGGGTGCTTGGTCCACTTGCTCAACGAGTCATCCCCGATAAGCTCTTCCTCGTCAAGCTCGTCTAGTTGATACTCGGTGTCGTATTTGGGTTCGCGAGTGATGAGCTCGTGGACGGTGAAAATGACGCCCTTGACGTCGTTCCGGCTGGGCTGCTCCCCTGGGTTCCCGCCCGTGGTCTGCTCGCCAATTCTGGCGGCGTTGTCGAAATCAAGGAGCAGGATATCGTCCGTTTCGGGGTCAAGGAGGAGGTTGCTGGCCGAGATGTCCTGGTGAACCACGCCAAATCGGACATTGAGATCATCCACGACCTCCATCAGCTGCGTCACCCACTTGAGCTTGAGCGGGCCCGTCTTGTTGACGTGGAAGTCGCCGTCGGGAATGAATGGTGTGGTGAAGCCTACAACGCCCTTCCCGTCGAGTTCTTCCAGCACGAGGCGGTCGATGGGCAGGATCTTGGGGTGCTTGGGAGGGAGTCGGAGAAGGACGTTGGCTTCGTGCCAAAGCATGTCCATAGTTTTCCAATCGGTGCGGTATTTTAAGACGAACTTCTTTTTGGGGCTCATAGTCTTGTCATCGCCAGCCGCCTGAGCTGCTGCTGATCCTTCTCCCAATACGTACGAGACAAGATCGACTCTTGGTGCCAAGCGACCAAGCTCAACGAGCTCCGATCGCAAAATGGTTCTCACGTGAGCCGGTGGGACGTATTCACCCACTGGGATATAGTGCGTCCCCAGGGTCAAGTCGTCTTCGGGTTTGGTCGAGGTGGAGACGATGTTGCCGTCGTCTCCAAATTGGACAGCAACCACATTGGGGTTGTAGATCTTGTCGATATTCTGCGATGCAAGATCCTGGATTTTATCGAGCAGCGCTGCATAGCGAGCTTCTTCGTCCTTGTTGGCGTCTGCACCGTCTTCGGCAGGCTTCGACACGATCACGTTCACCGTGCGTCTCTGGTCCGTGTCGTAGACCTCGGTCTTGTACGTGTCGCCATCGAGAACTGGAATTCCCCACACAAATCTGACCTCCTTGGGAATCATGGTTTCGGTGTACAAAACAGCGTGTAGTGTCCGTGGCAGTGGAAGCGGGCAGCTCAAGTTTCAGAAACTCATGATCGGGAGAAGGGTGAAATCTGAGGTGCAACTGTCAAAGAAGAGCATAAACTAGGCGCGTACAAAGGAAACGATGGCACAAAGCTCAATTTTATCCGTGATGAGGCAAGTGCCCGTTTCCAGAAATGTAACGTGCCCCTACGAAACTTGAACAAAGAAATGGTCCACCCAGGCTCAAATAGATTTCACACGCTGTGAACTGTTCTTTGGCCGCGATTACCACTGCCATTCATATACGATGCTGCTTTTTTGCCAAACGCAATAGCCTGCGGTCCTCTCAGGGATAATGGCTCCTCTTGATTTGTTTTCACTTGCTTACGAACCTCTGAGGTTGGAATTTAAGCCACTTACATGCCGGGTTGGGGAAGGCTGGCAACAAAGAGCCCAAACCACAAACCGAGAAAATGGCGTGACTTTGTTGCGACTCAATCTGTGAGAAAGTGGGAAGTTCCAACACATCACTCTACCGCTCGAAACATTACCTCGGGCTGCTCGCTGGAAGGAGAAAGCTAACACAAGTGCATGTTCATTTTTGTTACCAGCTGGCAATGTGGATATTGTCCCCCCTTTCTGTTTTTTGTTGACACCAACGTTTCTGCGGAAATGAAGTTTTGGTTTTGCAACACAACCCACCGCCTTTCAACGGGCATTGAGTTCAACACGTGCATCCAACACGTGCAGGATCTTTCGTGGAAAATGGACTACGTCAGGGCTGGTAAGGCGGGCGCCAAGGTGCTTGACTCGTTCAGCCTCAAACGCCAGCCCGCCGAAGTCTACGTCATCGCAAGAGCAAGTCAAGGGCTTCGCGACCACATTCTACTCTACAGCAAAAGACGCTGGTGGTGAACGCACAGGCGCGGCAAAGAATCCTCGACGAGTTCGAACTTCGAAGACCAGGGTAAGAATAGACGCGCGAGGTGCTCATAATTCGAAGCCCCAACAGGTAATCGAGAACAAGGCAACCGATTGTCACGGACTCGACAGTCAGTCGAGGAGGACGGGAGTGTTCTCGTCCGTCAAGTGGCGGTCCCAGTCCATGGTCGCGGATCCAGCTGCTCGGTTGGATCGGCGGTGAGGAGTATTCTGTCAATTGGGCCAACAATATGCCGTGATACATATTAGCATGATGTGCAAAGCTTTGGGGTTTTTGAGACGTGATGTCCCAGAACAGGCTACAGCGGCCTTGTTTGTGACCAGAAACCAAGAGGCCCTAACGCCACAGAAGGCCCTCCTGACCTGAAAAAACAATATTGCCCCTGCTAGTCTTGATTTCTTGGCACAGGAAATGCTGGGACAATGCGGCCCAAGCCGCTGATTGGGCCTTGGTCCTATTTACGTCATCACCTCATTGACTTGCTTGACATCCAACAGACGACAAACAGCAGGCAGCAGGCAGCAGGCAGCATTCAGTCGTTTCGACGTCCAAAATGCCTTTTAATTTAATATTCTTGAAATAAGACCAAAAAACTCGATACAACATCAAAAGTAAACAAATATACAATTTCCGACTTTCCCCAGCAGCCCTTGAACCCTGTTTCTCCAGTTACTTTTTAGCACGCTGTCCGTAGGAAAACGTTGTTTCACACGCATGAGCTCTGCCAATCAGCTTGCATTGGAAATGCTTGATTATCAAGGCGGCTGCATCATGACGTCGACGATGGGCCGTTTGAAGCCGCGCCAATTCGCTGACCACTCTGGCAAGTCTCGCTGGTGCGATCAAGCAGAACGCCGCGATCCGCGCCCTGGCGTTGATCATCACAGATGGAATGGAACATGGCAGAAACAGCACAGCGATTGGATGTGAAACATGGATGGATGATGCCGTCAGTGGCTCTTTCCCACCGCCACAATATGACTGGCTCGTGCCTCGTCACGCGCAGGGAAGGATCGCCCTGGCAATTGGCTCGCGCCTGCAAAGTTTGTCATCAACTCGATTGCCAATCTTCGGGATTGGGAAAAAAAAAAGTGGTTGACGTCTGGTTCTGTCACACAACCAGAAAAAAAGCACCCTCCAAACTGGATTTGAGCTTGGCACGGCAGGTAGTGGTGAGGTAGTCGCTGCCCAACCTACGGTATAAGAACCATTGCCCGTGTCCCCTTTCGTGTGTCACACCAGTTCGTTCGTCCTCATCATCACCATCCAGTCCAAGTCAAGTCTTGATCTCCTGCCTCCATTCACACACACATAATTACCAACATCGCCAAACACACCTTTCCTCCTCCCCCCACAACCACCACAACCACCACCAATCAGCAGCAATGGCCCACACCCGCACTCGCACGGCGTTCTCGCCCTTCCTGACTGCCAGCAATGCCATCATCTGGATCTCGGCCGTCATTGTGATGGGCATCCTGTCTTATCTCATCTCGCTGAACAACAACCAAGGCGACCATATCATCTACGAGGAAGTCATTTCTGTTTTGACCGTCGCCTTCTTCGTTGTCTCCTTCTTTCTCGGCAACTACCCCGGCTACATCCTGCTGTTCAACCTCATTTTCTCGTACCTCTGGCTCGTCGCCGTTGCCTTCACTGCCTCCGACTTTACGCACAGCGACAGCGCCCTCCTCCACACCGTCGAGGCCTTTAGCTTCATTGCCTTGTAAGTTGGCTACTCCTCGTTCCAGAATTAGTGCTTACTAACATGCCTCCCAGCTTCTTCCTGTTCTTCAATGTCCTCTACGACTGGCACTTTGGCTACGTCCGCGGCGGCCGTACCACGGCTATTGTCTAAACGCAACCGTGAGAGCAATCGGACGGCGATATTGAGAAAATTTGCGTCTTGGGGAGACGAATTGGAGACGATGGGGTGTTGGCAGCGCGTTGACGATAACGGATCGGCGCAAGGCATAATAGCGACTGCTTTGTATCAGTGCGGCAACTGCTTTTAGCGACATGATCATGACAGTATTGATACCACCGGTTACTGGACCATGGCAAAGATTGGACGGGAACAGGGACAGGAACATAATAACGGCATATCCTAGGCGGTTCTGAATTAATTATTCTTCAAAAACACGGAAATAATAATGCATTCCAGCTTTTTCCCCTCATGATTAGGTAATAATTGATCGTGAACAGTCTCTCATCGGGCCATCTGGAAGGCATTTCCAACATTTGAATCGGACACAATGACGTGCATATGATAGTTTTGAAATTGGCCATGGCGGACTTGGGAAATAGGCCCCCTAAGCTCGGACTCGAGTACCTGGTAGGCATCCAACCAACACAGGGGATATTTTACGTGCATGTTGGCAATCCTCCGTATATCCGAGCTCGCGTTACATTTCCGCGACTTCGTCAACCAATCATCGGCCCTTTATCGTTTCTCCACGCGGCGCAGTCAGGCCGTTGGCGCATGCAAGACCAATTTCACGAGACCATTCTGAATTATAGATTGGACGTATAATAAACAAGGGTGAATCTTTTTGGCGAATACGTAGGATTGCTGGGGGTATTAAATAGCTCAGGGGAGTTGCCCACTTTCTCGAGCTTATTTCGACAGCACGTCTTGATTCCCCCCAGGGGAACTTCAAGATGGCCACCGCCAGGACAGCCATCGCTTTCGCGGTATTGGTGGCAACATGTGTGAATGCCCATACCGTGCTCACATATCCAGGATGGAGAGGCATGAACCTCATTACAAATGAGACCTTTCCGATGGGCATGCAGTGGCAGTATCCATGTGCGTATTAACCCACGCCACCACTTTGCCATGCGTTTCAATTCTAACAAGCCATCCCATTGAACCACAGGCGGTGGCATCGGGACGACCAAGAACCGCACCTACTGGCCTACCACGGGCGGCGCCATCGCCCTACAACCCGGCTGGTTCCAAGGCCACTCGACCGCCCTCATCTACGTCAACCTGGGCTTAGGGACCGATGGACCTAACAATGGCCCCAAGAACATGAGCTTCCCCATGGCCAAGTTCCACGTCACGGGTCCTCCCGGCAAAAATCCCTACCCGGGCACAGTCTGTCTGCCCAAGGTTTCACTGCCTGCTGGCGTGACTCCCAAGCCCGGCGACTTGGCAACGATCCAGGTCGTGGAGGCTGCCATTCACGGGGCTGGCATGTTCAGTGTGCGTATTTCCTTGCCGCATATCCTGTCTCCACGCGTGATAATTAACTAAATGCTGATCCGGCGATTGTAATGACAATAGTGCGTGGACATCATCTTCACCGACGACGCCAGCAAGATCCAGCCCGTCAACGCGACCAACTGCTTCAACGGCACCGAGGCCGACGGCGAGAACAAATTCTCGCACACCTACCCCGTCATCGCCGACGACTACAACGTCGTCCCGGATCGAGCGCAGGGGGATTTCTGCAAGTTTGTGGCTTCCAACTCGTCGGGCCCTTGGAACTGGGATCCGAACTCGCTCCAGAAAAATGGATCAGAGGTGCAGACCACCTCGGCACCGATAACGGGGAGTGGCGCCAGTGGGATGAAGGCGGAGCGGCTCTCGCTGATGGCATGGGGGCCGCTGTTAGGAGGAGTTTATATGTTGTTGTAGACATGATATACTTACATCCCTAATTCCTTAATACCTGATTGGATCGAGTGGACTTGATGACCAAATGAGTGCCTGAAAACTATACCAGTATCAAAAAACAAAAGACCAGATTATGGAAGGCAAAGTAAATCGATTCTAATGAATTAAGTTGCCGACGATAAGGCCTAAAAAGAGCTGCCCCTTTCTGATCGGGGCAGTGGGCTGGGCACCTTAATAATAATAGGTGGCCAAGGAAAAGGGAAAAAGAATAAGGCCACAGGGGTCACACCCCTGAACCCCGAAATAAGGAAACCCATTCTGTGTCTAACCGTGTAGATAGGTACCTAGGCAGTTGGTTCCCCCAAAACTCCAAAGTTCCCTCCTATGTCTCTCTGTATCCATGAACCAAAATCACCGCATGCTTTTTCTTGTGCGACTTGGGATCACCAGCCAGCACTTTGCTTCAGATTCGCCAGAAATAGTAAGAGTCGTCAGAGTTGTCATGACCGCGGCTGTCCTTTTTTTCTGCCGAATCCTCATCGTCGCTCTCTCACTTCGGGTGGGGTTCTACAAACGTCTTGTGGCTGGTGAGACTGCCTCGAAACTGGAAGTCCTCGGTGCCCGCCTTTTTGGGATCCAAGAACACCACCGAACATGAAGTGCTTGGCTTGCCAAGGTTGCCGAAGCTAACGGCCGGGTAGAGCTTGCCTGATAAGTATGAAAATGCTTGACCTGAGCTGTTGTGTTACTAGTGTTTGTTTGGCTGTTTATCTTCGGTTTTTTTTTTGGGAGGGGAGGGGGGGGATAACAATAATGACGCCGGTCTTGGTAAAGAATGCCGTTCGTTCCTCGAAATGTATGCCACATCAATTGTGTTCCCCCCCAACTCGGGCCCATAGGATTTACCAGAGCCTTCACCTTGGAATATCTTGCCGTTATTGCTGTGATAACCCCAAGATCTTTTATTAATTACAGCCAAATCCAACCATTGTGTCTAATGACGCATCTTCCTCGCAAAATCCCACCCCGATGGCACTGGAGAATGATACCAGTTAGTAATTGGATCCACGCATATTATCACCAGATGTTTCTCAGGAACAGCTCCTCCTGCCTACTCATGGCGTGCTTCTTTCTGCCGCTGATGTCTCCTTCTAGGCTCTCGATCTTCACCTCGAAGTAATAGGTGCCGTCGTGTCTTGACGTCATGGAATGATTTGCTCGAACCATACCATGAATATTTCTTGGCTGGGGTTGCTCCTCTACAAACACGGGTAGCAGGCAGCGTTAGCATCTTGTTGCCTGTATTAATAATAATAATTACTTGATGGGAACATACCACTGACGACGACTACCATCCTATTTGGCCCTTCAAAATGCAGCCTAGCAGACCTGTCGTCGGGATGCCACCCGCTTGGATAGCGTTGTCGTGCCTTTGTTCTGGCCGATGATGGCTTTCTCCCCGGACAGAACCGTTTCTCTGCATTTTCAATCATGGTCGGCACGTAGTTGCATCGATATGCAGCCGCCATGTCCCAAGCACTCCAGTCGTCGACCAGTTTTGGATTCCACTCCGTCCCCGTCGCCTCGAGGATCTTTTGGGAAAATCAGTGGTTGTAGGCCGCTGTCGCCGCCCCGATAATTAGCTAGGTGGAACGATTGCCTGGTCGAACGAGCTGGCAGACCTCCTTGCATGGTCTTTAAATCTGATTCGAAAATCTCCCCATACGAGCCAACGCATGCTCAATACAAAGCGTCCCGGTCGCGGATGTCTGTGGCGACAAGTTTCTCGGCCGTGGGGTTACTAAGGAGGAGCTCGGACCAAGGGGAGCCGCGTTCAACGGCGTACATGAGGGCCGTTTAACCAGTTTTTCCGAAGCGCCATCTGAATGGGTGTCGTACCGCTCTCGGGATGGGGCCATCCGCATAGTCAATCCGCGCGCCTGTGTCGAGCAGGGCCTTGATGTTGTCTTCGCGCCGCTGGCCGCCCACTACGACTGCCGCGCAAAGGACGCTTCCATGCACCCCGCCACCAGTGAGGCTGGGATCAGCACCGGCTTCCAACAGGGTGTGGATAGTAGTAGTAGCCGTTGTTGTCTCGCCCCCCTTCCGTAGTAGCAGCAGCTTGTAGGGCGGAATGAAGACGGAAATCGTCGCACGTGGCGTTGACACAAGCTCCCTTCCGCAGAAGAAGCTTGATAACATCAACAAGACCCGCACTCGAGGAGGCTGCCGCCATGAGCGGAATTCCTCTTCCGGCACACTGCTTCTAGAGATTGGCGCCATGCTCTAATTATCAGATACTCTGCCACGTCGGGCTGATTTTCGCACACAGCAATAAGAAGGGGCGTTTTGCCATCTGGTGTCTCGGCGTTAACGTTGGCGTTGCGGCTCACAAGCAACTCGACACAGCGGCGGTGTCCAAAATAGGCGGCATGATGCAACAGGGTATTTCCGCCCCCGTCGCCCTTCATGTCGACCGGCATGCCCGCCTCTAAATAAATGAGGATCGTTTCTGGCGAGTGGTCGCCGCCGTTGTCGCTAAGTGTCCAGGCCAGCGGATGATGCCCATTGCTGTCGAGAGAAAGGGGGTCGGCGCCAGCCCCAAGAAGGAGCCTGGTAATGCTCGGGCAATCGAATGCTGCGTGGAGGCAAGTCCGGTCCGGGTTCATGGTGTCACTCCGTTCGATAAGGCTGCTGGGGGGCTTGTGGCGGCTCTGGAGAAGCGCCGCGACCATGTCGACTTGGCTGTGGTACGATGCTACCCACAGCGGCGTGACCTTGTCACTATCAATGGAATTCCTCTACAGAGTCCATACACCATCGGCCACTGGATCGTAGCAGATCTCTAAGCAATGAGATTTGCCAGGTAAATAATACGGGCATATTGCTTTTTGCAGCATCCTGCGGACATGGAGTTGAAAACTGGTTATCTGTGCGGCACATACTTTTCTAGTTGCTCAACGCAGCTTTGAGCAAGTACCTACCTAATAACCTAATGTTTGGGCTTGCTAGCCTCGCCACGGCCTGAGAATTGTCAAACATGTTGATGCATCATTCCAGCAAACGGTGTTACCACATGGTTTGCCTGACTGGATAACAGCTCCACCCTTGAACTGACTTCGTCTCGACGGGTTCCGCGGACATCGAATACCACATTTAAGGGCACTTAACTTGGCCATAATGTGCCTTTGCGGCAAAGCTGCAGGTTTGCCATGGGTGGCCGAATTTGGTTATAATTAAGATGATATCCGGCAGTTTGCATCAACCCAACGGCCAATAGGCCAGAGCAGAACACCAACGTGGGAGAACAGGGCCGGAAAACTTGGGCGGCGCAGATGAACACATCTGATTTGGGATTAGCTCCGGAGCCTTCGCGCGTGGTTCCGTACCAAGCACTGCAATTTTCAACCCCCAAGAGGCCTGACGTGTTACACAGTGCAGGCTTTTGCTGTGGGGCAAGTCCTGCTATTAGCGCTGCAAATTAGAGAACAGGTCCTTTGTATGCACAGTACATTCTGCCCCTAGACTAACCAGATTACCGGTGGTGTTCTACGAACCAAGAGCACCCGAACCAACCGACCTACCTGGATCTGACCTACCAGGATGCCACTCGATCACCAACAGCATATCACTTCGGCATCCTTTGACTTTTATTACAACAACTCTATTGCCCTGATATGGGGAGTCAAGGCTCATCATCTCCCTCTTCATAATTCTGACAGAAGACAAGTATTGAACATGGGCATTTTCAACCTCTTCAGTACTGGGTCGCTGCCATGGCTTTGGCTGGCGACATCGACTGCGCTGGCATACGCTGTGGCGCTTTCTGTCTACAATCTGTAATTTCACCCCGCCGCCAAGTCCCCAGGCCCGAAGCTCTTGGGAGTTTCATATGTTGTATACTGCTACCATTGGTGCGTGTCTATCCTATTTGAGCAACGGACAATTTTCTGACGGTACCCCTAGGATACGCGGGCGATATCCGTGGTATCATAAGGATCTGCTCCACAGATACGACGATGTTGTCCGTGGGCGCCCAACGAGTCGTCGCCAAGAAGATCGTTCCCGCCTTCAGTACAAAGGCCACCCGGCAGAAGGAGCCTCTCGTTCACCAGTACTTGGATCTCTTCGTCAAAAAGATGAAGGAGCTTGGCGGCCAGCCCCAAGGATGTTGATGAACAACTGGCTTCTTAGGCTGGGTATTGACATGGCAGCCGACCTGGCGTACAGCCGCGAGTTTAATCACATGAAGAACGCCAAAACCTCTGACTTTATCGAGATGATCCGCGGCACGAGTTTCCTCGGCACATTGCCACAGCTTTCCAAGAAAATGACCATCATTGCGCTACTGACACCCTTCTTCCTCCCCTTCCCCATTCTGCGTTCGATTCCAGCCGTCCTCCAAGCAAACGCTGCTGAGGTGCAGGCGGGCGTCAGCAAATAGGGGAAGACGGCGCATCGAGACTTTATGGACTACATGATCCCATCGGATGGCCCGCCACCGAGCAGCAAGAAGGAGCTCACGCACGTGAAGCAGGTTGCCTTTCAAATGTTCATCGCCGGGTTTGACCCCGTGCAGATCACCTTCTACTCGGCTCTCTTCTTTGCGCTCAAGCATCCCAAAACCCATACTGCGCTGACCAAGGAAGTTCGGGATACGTTCAAGAGTTACCAAGAGATTACAGCCGACGCCCTTGCACCACTGGCATATCTCAACGCTTTCATCAACGAGTCGCTGCGTGTGCATCTAACCACTCCGAGTGCCCCGGTGCCACCGTCGACGGCGTCTACGTTCCCAAGGGTGTAAGTCTGCTCCCATTATATGCACCCCAAGTTGGCTCCCCACACAATGTTTACTGACGTTATGATCACAGGTCGTTGTCCAGCTCAGCGTCTTTACAGCCATGCGACACGAGCGCTACTTCACCGACCCGCTCGAGTTCTGCCCTGAGTGCTGGCTGCCGCCAGACCACCCGCTGTACAACACGCGCTACGCCAACGACAACCTCAAGGCATTTTTCCCCCTCAGTATCGGCCCGCCTCAGTGCGCAGGCCGGGAGATTGCCTGGTCGCAGACCCGCCTATTTCTTGGAAAGGTGTTGTGGACATTTGACCTTGAGGGTGTCCGCGGCCACGACCGCTCCTTTGACAAGGACTTTTTCTGTCATATGACGTGGAACCATCCCGAGCTTTGAGTGCGGTTCTTGCACAGAAAGAGGGTGTTTTAATAGCACCAGAATAGATATACCTTCCAGCCAATGGGCCATAGAGCCAGGTACCTGTACTTTTGGTCCGGTGGTCGAGTGGTTCCCGCGATAGTCGGTGTATTACACTGGATGTATGTGAGAATAAGGATTGCAAATACAGATGAAATGTAGGTTATATGGAACAGGCAACAACAAGTTCTGAAACACTCTGGGTGGTATTGCAAATATTAAAAATTCCAAACGCTGAGATAATTATGCTGGGGTATCTGCCTACCTATCTAAACTACTACCAGTACAACTAGCCTTGTGTCTCGCTGTTTTGTCACTTGTCGTCCTGCAACCAAGGTTAGGGTTTTGCCCTAAATGCACCAAATACGTTGTCCCCCTGCTGTTCCCCTATTAATAAACAAAATGCACCAAATATACTTTCAGTCCAGCTGTTTCCCTATCTTTGATAACCAAAATGCACAGAAAATGCGTATCCCACTTCCTTTTACGACAAAGTGTCGATATCCAATCCCCCCACCGTAGACGCCTGCAACTCAGCCTCAACGTCCATCTCCACCTCCGTCTCCGTCTTCGTTTCCATCTCCACCGTCGGGGACCCCACGGTGTACGCCACCATGCGTGCCTTATCCGCTGTCCGATGCGCCCGAGTAGACCTTCCATGTTGCCCCCCCCCCCCCCCTCTCTGCACCTCCATCAACTTCCCACCCGCAATCTGGTGTCGAAGCTTGCTGTATGTCTTGCTGCGCGCCTGCTGTTGTTGCAATCGCTCTTCGCGTCGGTGTCTCAGTCTCTCAAGGCTCGTGACGCTGGCTCGTTGTGGCTGCGGGGGGCTGTTGTTGCTGTTGTTGTTGCATTGGCGTCCTGCCAGAGCCTCGTGGATGAACCATTGTGTCAAATGGTGTTTCAAGCCGGTGAGGATTTGTTGTAAATCCTGCCTGAACGGACCACGAATGGTGTTTATTTTTGTTGTGGTCGTCGCCGAGTAGTTATGGCCCCGGGTAGTAGTAGTAGTAGTAGCAGTAAAGTTGGCCGTGTCGTCAAACCACATGGTCTCAAGCCGATCAGCCAAATCGTCTGTCGCGGCGTCTCCTGGTGGCGGCGGCGGTGGTGGCGACGGTGTGCTCCTCTCCTGATGGGGCTCGACGGACTCCCAGTAGCGGCGCAAGGCCATCTCGTTGAGACGCCTGGCCTGTTCCGCCTGCTGCTTTGATAGGACTTCGAGGGGGTCGTTTGAAAAAGAAAAGTGGGCGAAATGGTCTCCCCAAAATCGCCGCATGATTCTCTCCAAGTCTGTCAAGCCGTCGGACTGTATGCCCCGGATCACTCCGATCCTTCGCACCAAGACATAGTCGCGGATAGTGTTCACCACTGCCAACCGCTTGATCAAGGCATTGTTGCGGGCATTCACCTCCAACCACTTCTCCAAGCCTGACAATCGCCCCATCTTGGACGTGGAAATTACAAACAAGTCAAGATGTGAATGTGTGAAGATGGTGTAGTTGGAATCAGCTGGAAATGCTGTTTGTATGTTGCTGGTTATGTGCTGCTGGCTGTATGCTGCTGGCTGCATGCTGGTTATTGGATGTTTTTGGATGAATTGTCAGTTCCTGAAGTGCGCAGCGGTGGACATCGAGCCAGGATTAAATAGAAGAGAATTTGATCGAAAATGGCGTGAAAGTTTCTCATTTTGTTGGCCATTACCAGTTATATCCGGGTTTTGTTTCGTGCCAACAAGGTTCAACAAGGCTCAACAGGACATGCAAATATGCAACTTAAATCGCCGTCGTCCACAAACAAGACGAGCCTTGGCAACATTGAACTTGGAGGAGCAGAACTTGACGAGAGAGCTATCATTCATTCTGAAGCTAGTTTAACATTCTTGCTTGTGCTGTAACGTTCAGAACCAACCAGGAAGACACACACCAAGTTCAAACATCGACAACCCTGCGCCGAAAGAAAAAAAGACTCCTTGGCGTTGCAGCTTCGAAAAAGTCCGCATGCTTCTCCATCAACAGCTCCACTCTTCCATTCCTTTCTGTAGCAGGGTAAAACACCCCGTACGGCGGCTTACTGGAGCCCTCGTTCTCGGAGCCGCCCTTTTCATATCTGAAGAGCACAGTCGCAGCCTTTTCTCGGCCCTTGAGATGTTTGGTTGTCGAGCCAAACATGATGAGCTGCAGAGAGGGGATGCCGTCAGGCCCAAAGAGCCAGTCGACCATTTCTCGAAGAGTTTCGGCTGATTTGCAGCTCTCACAGTCGCGGTCGATTGGCCTTGTTTCGCCATGCGGGATGCGACTCAAGTGCCTTTTGACCATGCCCGTGGCAGAGAACTCGTCGTACGAATAACTTGAACTTGTAAAGTCTCGAAACCTCTGGCTGTTAGCCCAAACACTGGTTGACCTGTGTGTGCAGCCAGCTGGACTGGTAGTTGTGGGCCACGTCACATGCGGGAGATGTAGAATCTTCATAGTTGATCTACTAGCAAGGACACCCAGACTTGCCCACTATAAAGTTCAATGTGTCAGTTGAGGGTAGTGAAGCATCTATGGGCAACTTTGTTTTTTAAAAACAAGAAAAAGAAAGAAAAGAAAAGAAATTGATACTCACAACATGGTCAGCATACTTGTGTGCGGATGGATATGATAAAAACCCCTCGGGTTCTGGCTTTGTTTGGAGGCTGAGACACTCGAGTGGCACCGCGGACAGATGGATTCCCCGACATGTTGCTGCGTCATCGCTGTTCCCGACAAGGGTGGGTAATACACATTTCCCCTGACATGCGTCGTCGGCGCTGTATGCGAGTTTTCGGAGAGAAGGTGAATGATGGCAGATTCCATCAATCAATTTACTCTGTGGCGACTGTGGCGAGTAATCGATCGGTAACCCGCGAAATTTGTTTTCCTTTTTCAAATAGAGCTCTTCAAGGCCTGTAAAGCTCTTTAGAAATACACCAACTCCGGCCGGTATCAGGTCCTCATGTCCGCAATCATCGACCTCTAGTGACTTGAGACGAGCGGTCGCGCCGCCAAAAGTGCTCAGGTTCTCAAGAAAACCGGCATAGCCTCGGCAGCGCAGCAGCTTGAGATGCCGGAGGCGGCCAAGGTCAATGTTGGAAACAAGGTCCCACACGATACTGTGGTGTGTGAACATGTACCCATAAAGACACAAATGTGTCAACGAAGAGAACGCGCCGTGAGTAGCAGCCGTTGGATCAACGCGAAGTTGAGCCGCTTGAGGCAGTGGAGCGTTTTGTGCCCCAAAGTAAAGATTGTCAAGATGAAAGCCGAGCCAGAGTTCTCGGAGGTGTTTGGCATTCGGCGCGAGGACAGAGAGCTGGAATTCGGCGTGGTCTTGGGCACGGATTCCTATCCAGGAGATGCGCTTCAGGTTCCGAAGTGACTTGCCCAGGCGATTAACCAGGGTCCCTCTGCTACCAACCTTCAATGGATTGCAGCGGTAGTCGGTTGTCAGGTCGAGACACTCAATGTTGCTCTGGTGGACTGATATATAGCCCGTGTCGCCAAGCAGCTGTTCGGGAATGCAAGCTCCCAACTCCCAGCTATCATTTTCCTCAGCGTTAATTAATACTGGTCATTGGGAGGGGTTGTTGAGCCAGAGAAAGCCAAGGATTCACTTACCTGAAAGTCTTGAGCTGGTTTTGCTCAAGCGAGTCTTGAAAAGCCTTGACCAACTTTAGGCAACTCTCTCCGACTTTGCGGTCGACCCTCTGGGCATAAGGCAACTCCCACAAATCGGAGATTACAAAAGACCTTGCAATCGAGTGTAGACACTTCGCCGGATAATTATCAAACTCGTCCCATGTGTAAGCACTGGTCCTGGCCACGTTCGACACAATTCGAACCCCTCGGACAAGACGGATAGTGCTCGGCGAGCCCGTGGCAAAATGCCCCAGATCGATATCAAAAGTTTCGTCGTCAGCCTTGAGAGACACCGAGTATGACTTGTGCAGGGCTCTGACTGCGTGTGGATACACATCTCTGCTGACCTCACACAGCGACTTGAGGTCCCGTGGGTCGCTGATCTTCAAGTTTCAATAACGTCAGGACATTCATCAAGACATTCTTGACCCAAGGGCACGTACCTGGTCCAGTATATTTGCCAAGATCTCGGGCGGGCAGCGCAGCAGCATCTTGTAGCTTTCCAACAGCTGTGAGGCCAGGTAGATTGACGAGTCTCAAAATCTTGACAGTGGTTGTTGAAAAGTCTGCGAGAGGGGAAACAGCCCCACCCGAGGCAGCCACCGGAAGGCTACATGCGCCCGCTGGCCAGTGCGTGGCGTTGACATGTGACGATACTCTCACAGTGTGAAGCCCGTATTTCACGGCGATTCCCGTGGTTTCCTGATTGCTGTATCCCTGGATTCCCACATGCTTGCAAGAGCCCGCGCAAGAGTTCTGGTGATCCCGGCGGAGTGAGCCGTCATGTCGTGGCAAGCGTGGCTAACAACTCTCAGTTTTCATAACTAAATTATTTTGGTAGTGATTACTTGAGTCAGACGACGCCAACACGGCTTTTGTGGTCGTTAACAACCAGGTGTGTTTGCCATTTTTGATCAAGTACCATAATTTTGCCCCATCATTCTCATCTTTGGCGTCGGATGCTTACTTAACTATTCTACTTATTTTGAGCCAGGCTAGACTAGGCTAGACTAGGGATCGGCCGGGCCTGCTTAGCTGCCAATCCGCTCAGGTGTACTGAGCCCTCTGTATTTTTTCCAATGCATTACATGCGGTTGACGAGACTCGTTAAAATATATCTGAAGAATGAGTAGCATAATTACCTCAGTACCTAATAAGTGCCGCTCGCGTTAGGAGTTGCAAGTAAAACCCATGCGGCAATTATTAAGCCCTTTGAGTTGGTTGATATTATAACTTCATTCTGGTTGCGGCTGGTTCTTCTAACTTTGAAGACCTTATATTAACATCAATATCAAGGAGGATGGATAGCTTACGTCAATCTCGAGGTCTTCTCACATGGGATTATTATTTTTACGCGTCGAAGATGAGGGATGGTCAAATCAGGCGCCAAAGGATGGTTGGTCGATCCATTCTGCTGCATGTAGTTTCTTCAATGCAACGACAGATAATCCTTCAATCCTGACGAGGCGAGGCGTTATTTGTGTTGGTGCGGCTGTTTATTTAGAAAAGAAAAATCAGCCTTACTCTCCAACCCCTGTTGATTCTGGCAATTTACGTTGACTCACCCGGCCGGCCGGACAACCCGGGACGGGCTCCAGATTACTCTGCCACTCAAAGTCCCAATCTCGGATTAATATTAACATCAAAGCGTTGGTTCTGGCGTTGGATTGCCTGCCGCCTTGATCCATATAAATCTTTAAAACACGTGTTCTTGCAATATGAGCTATCTGGATACCAGCAACTATAAGAACTCAGAACCTCTAGTGATGTTCACTTTCAGTTCACACATCCAAGCTATTTCTAGCTACTTCCAAAAAGAAAAATGCCTTCCATCAGCCTTTCGATTTGCCTCGCCCTCCTCCCGGCCTGGGCGTCGGCTCTCGGCCCGCGGGTTGCAATTGCCAACTTGAACCACCCCAGCCAGCGGGACGTCGCCATTGACTGCAGCCTCTCGGTCACCGCTGCACCGGGTGACAATTGCGCTTTGCTTGCCCACTCATGGGGTCTCTCCATATCTCAGTTCCTGGCCCTGAACCCGTCACTCACTACCTGTCCCAGCGTGACGACCGGGCAGTCGTACTGTGTGCAGGGTCCGGCCTCGTCAACGATCATTCCTCCCACGACGACCGCTCCGACCACCACCTCGGCGGCTAAACCCAGCGTGACTCCAACCACTTCGGCGGTGGGCTTTCAGCCGACACAGTCCGGGCTGGCATCAAATTGCAACGGCTTCTATCTGGTCAAAGCGGGTGACACTTGCGAGACTGTTGCTCGCACATATGGGATTGCCTTGTCCGATTTGTAAGTCTCTTGTCAGTAGTCTCAGCCACCGTCAACTAACAAAGGGGTTTTTTTTTTTTTCTCAGCTACCAGTGGAATCCTTCCATTGGCACTGGTAAGTTCGTCTGAGAGAGCAATAGGACCCAACCCAGTAACTTGCAACTAACCCACCCCCCTCCCCCAGCGTGCACCAGCATGTGGGCCGATTACTATGTCTGCGTCAGCGTGCCAGGTGCCGCTCATCCCTCGCCCACACCAACACCCACGCCTGCCGGTCCCCAACCACAGATGCCCAATATCACGCCCACATGCAAAAAGTACTATCAGGTCAAGTCGGGTGACACCTGCTACGCGATCGAGCAGGCCAACGGTCTCACGCTCGATCGGATCCGCAAGTGGAACCCCGAGATCAACAGTGGATGCACCAACCTCTGGCTGGGGTACTACATCTGCATTGGAACCTAAAATGGTGGGGACAATAAATAGGGTGGATGGGGTTTGGATAAGGGGTATTTAATGAACGAGACAAACAAAAAGGGGGCCGAAGCGTTGTCATCTGCAAACCTGCAGCAATGCAGCGGTACCTTAATTACTGGTGTGTTTGCTTGCCCACGTGGATACTTTAATTCGGATTCGCAAATTCACTTCTTAATTCATGTGGTAGAGTCCAGTCTACTTTTTTTAACGTTTGCGTTCTATCTGTCCAGTCTCTGCGCCAAGGAACGGGGAAACCGTTTATTATCCAACAAAAGAGAATTTGTCAAAGAGGCACAGAATTTAAGTTTTAATTAGTCTCGAGTCTCTGGGATATTCCATGAGAATAATCCATGCGAATAGTCCATTGCAACAAAACTATTGTTGGATACGAGATCTGCTTTGTGAATCTGGATTCCCATGTCTTCGAGAGCATATTTCAACTTTCGTAGTCATACAGCATTCTCTCAAGCTCTTTGTTGCCGTTTGTTGAAGTATGTTTTTAGGTAGGGAGCAGTCTTCAACGCCTCTGCTTTCCTCTTGGCGCTCAAACCACTCCCGTCGTTTGCTGCTTTGCGTGCTCGCCACTTGTCAAAGTTCCAGTTCGTCTTCCTCTGAGCAGCTCTGGCCGTGGCTTCTTCGTCGGCCACCTTCTGCATCTCTATATCCAGTTGGATCTGCCTCTTCCGCCTGACAATGTAAGGGACGAGGACGGGGAGCATAACAAGAGCAACTACGGCTGCAACTGAAATCCCAATGATCTGGGCACGGCCAAGTTGATCGCCAGCAGCGACCTGTCCAGAGGGCATGCTGGTGCTTGACACGGCATCGTCGCGTGCTTGTATCTTCATGTTCGCCGTAAACACTGGAAATCTACCAACTATAGCGGCAAACCTAGGTGAGAGTGGGTGACTGACGAACTAATGATCCTTGGGCAAATGGAGGCTCCAGGACAACGTCAGAAGAGATTGCGCACGCCTGGGATTGAAGCTCGCAAGGTACTAGTAGTCATCTTTTATTGTTCCAAATCTCTCGACCATCACAAAAAAACTGTCTCTTCCTCACACAAACAAGGAGATTGTGTAAAGCCCAGCCATTCTGTGTATGATCATCAATGAGGGCTGTGGAGTTGTGAACAAAGAAGAGAGCCTAATTGATAGCTGGTGTCTTGTCGCATTGCCAGACGGGTGGTCGAGGTCTCTTCGCCGCTTCATTTGCCCGGAGCACCGGTGACACGAAATTCACTTTGCGGTCCAAGCAAAAGGGTTTGAGGCAATTCAGGGTTGTAGCTAAGTCGCCTAAGTGTTAAAAACAAAAAACAAAGAAGCAGAGGACATACAACACCAGGGATTCGCTGGTCGTCACCGACCCAACTACTAGTCTGGCGGTCACTGGCTTATCTATGGGAGAGCGGACGGGATCCCGAGTTTTCCAGTGCCTATGGCCGTATGTGTTATGTCTTGATGGAAAGGAGCATATGTGGCGAGAGGGTCACGACATGTTTGTTCATTAGGGAGGAGGCGGAGCGGGTGCTAACTCTGAGGACAAGAGGTGCCAAGTGTAACTTTTTTGTGTAAGCCAATCAACGTGAATTGCTGTTCCGCGAGTGCGAGGTTTGAGATGGATGCTCCGGGTTAGTGTAATACAAGACAACTGCCGTTCAAATTCATCCATGTTACGTCGTGTCCCGACACTGGAGGTGGAGAAACCCGAGGCCTAAGACTTCGTGCAACCCCCCCCCCCCCGCCCTCCAGCGACCCACTCTAGTCCAGACTGGAATGAAAACAAGAAGTGGGAAGAAAAGAAGAAAAACAAAGTTGTTTTATTGGTTCCCATGAAGTTGGTTGAGCAGGGTCTTGTTAGAAGCCAAACTCATCGTGGATCATATTGATATGGCGACCCCGGACCATTCCCCTCATATTGATGACCACCCTGAGGGGCATGGTACTGCATATTTTCTGTCCCTGGTTGCGGTAAGACATGATCCAGGTCGCCAATGTTCCTCAAGTCGGGATGAGAAGAAGCGGCGGTCATGTAACGGTCAAGCGGCCCAGAGGTTGGCCCCGTCATGACGTGGCTGGAACTGGAACTCATGCCATGCCCACGCGGCCCGTTGTGCCAGTGACTCGCGTCTCCCGGGGTTGCAAGGGTGGACGGCATGAATGATGTGGCATGCGACCGAATGTGTGTCCTGTCGTCTGGGGATGGTCGGGTTGTGGTCCCAGGGTTGGTTCTCAAACTTTGCGACCCATGTGAGTGGTGTGGTGACCATTGCTGCGAGCTTGCATGGCCATGTTGTTGATTCCAGCCCTGGGTTGTGGTGTCTTGGTTGTGTTGGAAATCATCGTTCCTCTCTCCCCGGTTGTATGCTACCTCTGCATTGGTTTTGTCATCGTTGGTAGATACATGGTATTGGTCGTAAGCCATGATCGAAGCCGCGACATCATCAAAGTTAGAGCGTTGCAGCTGAGCCTGCATATTGGGGTCCGCCATAGTTTCCGCCTCATAGTGGGCCAGGGAGGCAGCGGCGAGGAAAGCATTCCATATTTGGCGACCATTCCACCAGCCGTCCTTGTTGTTCTTGGCGTTCATGGCAGCTTGGAACAGTTCTCTCGCAAATCTCAGAATCTCATCGACCGCAACGTAGAGAGGCTTATGATTTGGGTCGGCAAGGCGACTATGTTCCTCGATTTCCTTGAGCTTCTCAACGTCGTTCACGAAGATCTCGGCCATCCGCTCTCCGTTGCGCGCTCCATAGCCAAGACTCAGGCGAACACGGGACTGAATGGCTTCGTCAAGAATTCCAGATCGGTTGGTCGTCAGAAAGAGGATGCCGTTGTAATATTCGAGCATTCTCAAAACGACTTTATGATTGTCAGCTCCAGGGTCCGCTTTCATCTGCGCTTGTTCTGTTTTTCGCTACTTACTTGACACCAACCCGTTTCTTTTGAGTTCATTAACCTCTCTGCGACTGATGAGAACGTCGGCGTCATCCAGTAAGAGCAAGCAATCCCACAAATAAACTAATCTAAATATCTCGTGAATCTCCTTTTCAACTGTGTCTGGAGAAAAGCCCATGTCTCCACACGTGATGGGGAAAAGGGGTTTCCCCCAGCGCTGAGCAACTGCCTCGGCCGTGGCGGTTTTTCCAACTCCAGGAATGCCTTGCAGGGGAACCACCATACCTCTTCCCTTGCCCCGAATAATGTCCTGAGAGCTGATTTCAGCTCCGTGGTTCTCCGTCGTCTTTTTCTTGAAATTCGAGTGGACAAGTGACGTGATCAGCCGCTTTTGGGAGCTCTCAATCTGGAACTTGTCGAACGCGTCGTTTCCGGCAGCCTGTAGGCAACCACCTAACCCGTCAGATGTTGTGATATGCTCGTATACGTGACGCACGTCTATCTGAACGAATTTTCGTTCCTATATTGCGTAATTAGGCAAACGAACGGCAAGGGAGTAGAGCAAGGTAATCGTAGTATGCGGGTGCCTCCTTGAGTTTCGGAAATCCCTCATCACTTCCGAACCAAACGCCGCCAGGAAAAGTAATGAATCGAACCGCATTGGGCGGGGGGGGGGGGGGGGGGGGGGGCCGTGCGGGGGCGGGGGGGGGGGGGGGGGAAAAACAAAAAAAAAAAAACCAAAAAAAAAATAAAAAAAAAAAAAATTTATAAAAAAAAAAGACAAAGGGAGGTTGTATTTGCGATTTTGATTAACAAAACAACCACCACCAAAGGTTTAAGGGGGGGGTTTTGAGGAAGAGATAGTTTTTATATGAAAAACAAAC